>VCRD01001302.1:0-56923 GCA_006783055.1 Trinorchestia longiramus
GAAACGGAGGAATGTTTACTTCATTTGGTTTCATATTTCAATTAAAATTTAGTGAACTCTCACTGGGAAGAGTATCCGATTTAAATAGAGCTTTCTCACACATGAAAGCTTGCTTGGATATGTCCGCATTTCCATCCAACTGCTACAGTATACATTTGCTCCAGAAATTTTTGAATGCTTCGGAATTTTAAAGTTGTAAAGCCTTTGGAAAACGATAACAACGGCGATTGTTCTGAATCTCTGACGGTTGGAACAACCAATGGGATTTAGCTTCTCAGAACTGTAATTCTAAGGTTTGTAGCTTTTTGACTACAGATTAATCTCAACTATTGGTTCATGCCGGTTTCTGATTTGTGCCTTTGACTTGATATTCGTCAGGATTCACATAGGATACAAAATTTACCTTCACCTGACTGATATTCAACATAGGAATCATAGAACTTTATTTTTAAAAAGTGAATTCATTCTTTTGTCCACTGTTTGTTCGAAACGTGCACCACGGCATAGAAGGAGAACTCCTATCAAGATCCACATTCAGTATTGTTTATTGTCTGATCATTACAAAGAGATGCACCTAAGAAATAATTCTTTACTTATTTCAAGTAAAGCCAGTTTCCAGCTATGGTTGTTTCCAGCGAAAAAGACTCTTGCTAGTGTGTGCTTAAGATTCTTCCTTTTTTCTGCTCCACGTTCTAATGACTGTTGCCTTCTATGATAAAGAGTTATTACGCATTGCACACGATATTAAGAGATTTTATTTTCAACATGTAACAATACCTTCGACACAGAATAAATCACATAAGCGCCTTTTAGTCAGATGTGTTTCACTCACTGACGATGCGCTTCGTTTATTCATGAACTACTAATGACTTTGATGAAGCAACATCAGTTCCTGAAAGTTAAGTTCTGCTGTAGAAGTACGTGCGGGAAAAGTAATTTGAAAGATAAGCGCAAAACCTTGACTAGCAGCGATAAAAGATAGTTGCCTTGATACTTCTCCAAATCAAGTTACTGAACTCAAGTTTGAAACTTACAACCCTGTGCCTTCATCACGCTCCTTTCAGAAGAATAATACGACTTGCAAACAAGCAGTTTTATCTCAGTAGGAAGCCATGCTTTTGAAAAACTAATCAATAAAGTGCTTCAGTTTGTAACGAAGAAAATATACTCCTAAATCATTCGTTTAGCCATGACCATTGCTGTATTTTTATCTACGCTGCATAAAGAGCGTGCGTTTTAAAAGGCATCAAACTCTTACAGGAGTTCGAGTCAAGGTCCTGAAGGTCTTTAAACCATTAATGCCAGATGGGAACATATGAGCCCAGAGATAATCCTTTCCTTTAGTCTCATATTCTAAATGTTTCGTTCGAAATTACCGTAAAATTACATAAAAATGAGTAAAGATGAGTGGTTTTTAAATCAAAATTTTCATACGTCTGGAAATAATTAGGTCGTTAAAGAGTTAAGCTAGCACACTACGTTATGATTATCAGCCGGGGGCACGACAACTGTCAAGTTTGTCCTTCCAAGTGATAGAATCCTCCCTTAAAACGGCGCCTGCTCTGTGTTCGGAGAAAAGTACCAAGAAACGTTGATTTTTACGACTGTTATTGTACTTGAAAGTGAATATTTCGAACGCCCCGTCAATGATATGATGAGTAAAATTTTTCAAATATCTCCCCGAAATATTTTTCCGATACCAAAAAGAAGAGAAAAATCGGTTAGCTAATGGAAACGAGAAATAAAAACGATCTGTATTTCTTCTATTAATTTCTATTAATCGTTAGAAGTCTAGTATGGCTATAGTTTTTTGAGCACTGTAGGTCAAGGCACGCTGGTAGGTACAGGGGCTTAAAGATAAAAAACTTAGACAAACCTCCATTTTTCTGCATGGTGTCTTAATACCAGATCCAAATTTTGTATCTTTGTGTTTCTTCACCTGTATATAGCTTTAATATTCTTTCTGATGAATGCCGACATTGTTCTTGTGATAATAATAAATATTATAAATTCATTCAGCGTTAGTTAAAAAGTCTATAAAAGTCCTGTAGCTGTGCGGTTAGGAGCTCCCGAACTTTAGTTTAAAAAAAGTATCATGAATCCCAAAAGTAGTTTCTTTGCCTCATATGGTATATTTTATTATGCTTGAGAATTAATAGTTGTTCATTAATAATTTAATGAGCGTGGGTTTCGAAACTGAATAGCGTTATTTTACGTCTGAGCTCTGATGAGTTGATTTCTATGGCTATTAAAATCTGTACATTTATTTTTGCTTTTCCATCAGTTTCTAGCTGCTGCGTATCTGAAATACGTGGGCTGTGGCCTGTAGTATCACAAACAAAAGAAACGAATAAACTCGTAAGCTTTTCAAACGACGTTGGTTTTAGCTCTGTGTAAATTATTTTCTGCATTTCTGCATTCAGAAATGTTGTGGTTGTACGTCGCTTAAACTTGTAGACATAAGTTAACTCTAAACGAGAACACGACAATGTTGGAAAAATAAAGGTTTTTTAGGGAAGACTTTTGAATTTATGAACATGAACATTGTTTTTCAGTTCATATAGAGTACATGAAAATCAGCAGATGTCTCACAATAAAAAAATTTCTATTCCAAAAGAATATTAAATATTTTCCATAGTCTAATATAAAAAATATTAACAACTTGAAATCAATAACTACAGTACGAATATAAAATGATTTTAGTTCTGGTTTTGTCTTTAGTTAATGTTCTCTGTAATAACTTACGGTTGATACCATTTATTATCTTTACGTACAACACGTACAGTGATGTCTTGCAAGTTTTAAACCAATGTCTGTAGCATACACGAGGGTTTTTTCTACGCTGTACAAAAGTGATTCAATTACCTCAACTTTTATTCTCGGGATTACTATTTTGAATTTGATTCGACTGTTAAATTCCGACACCAGAGAACGAATACCAAGTCTGCGTTCAGTGTCGTGACTTTAGAACAGTGTTTCTCAAAGTGGTCCGTACCGTCCCCCTGGGGGCGTTGAGGAAATGCAAGGGGCGGTAGGAGGGTACGCCTTGAATGGGGGCGTATATTACTGTATAATATACAGTAATATAATCATTAGGGGGTGGTGAAAAATCAAATAGTGTCCTAAGGGGACGGTAATTGAAAAATTTTTGGGAAACACTGCTCTAGAATAAGATATTGAGTTTCATCGAGCAACAACCAATTAAAGCAAGTACTACTGCAGTGACCAGCAACGTGCAGTGAATTTCAGGAAGGCACAAAATTAGATCAGAGCGACAGAACTGCCAACTCAGCACAACTCTTCAAAATTACGTTTTTTCTTCTTGAAATTTTATGTCAAACGAATTGCAACGTCGACATCTTGATATTTGATGACGCAAAGTGAGGCCTTTTATGGCTCTTGCAAACACTGAATTCCGCTTCGGGAGACCATCAGTAGATGCTTTTATCATGTTAATACATTGAGGATAGAGCTAAAACAAAATATTTACACACAAACAACAATTGCTGCTTGTGAGCATTCACAATAAAATTATTTTTTATTACTACAAAAAAGTAACCATTTTCCTGAAAGTGTAGCTTATGAATTTTGTTTTAATTGTTTACAGCGACAATAAACTCAATTTGGCAATTTATCGTTATTTCAATTAGTGTAACAATTCTGTTGCAATAAGCAACTTTGATCATGTAATAAGCCACATCACAGCAGCGCTGATAATGCATACCCTCTCTAGATTACAGAACAACAGCAGAAACAACAACGCAAATTCTATGCAATGTCTGTACACTTTCCCATGATCCATGTTTTGATCAGTCAGGGACATTCCAATCATCTCTCCTTCTCTTCAGTTCCACTGGAGGAGCTTCACTTGTTCTTTGTAGTCGTGCATCTCATGCAGCACAGCTTCCCGTTTATCTGATACCAGCACCATATCCCTTCAGCTTTTTTTATTAGTCTCCTATACGTTACTCGGGTTCTGTTTGGGTGTCCCAAACTGTATAGCTACACCATAAAATATTTTTTTCAACGAATATATTTCCCTATGCGTCACATTTTATTTGAAGCCAGTGCATTTACTTCCAGTGTGAGGGCATTGAGAAACGCGGGCTTTATAAATGCAGTTCTTTCGTATGGCGAGTATCACGAACTACATTTCTCTGATATAGTATACATAGAACTGTATCCTATCGAATTTTATTTGTATTTCATCAAATACTTTACAACGGTGTTTCTTTAATTTTAATTCTATATTTGAGTAAAAGACAAAATTGCATGGCGTCAAGAATGATACGTACGGGAAATGTAAGAAATTCAAACTCTTTGTGTATTACTTGAAACATGATTTTTCCTCTGTTGTGTGTAGGTTGTGCTTGCCAGGCAAGCAACATTTACGTATCATTAAATTTTCATTTAGCTTTCAAGTTGGCTCCAAGGTGTATACCAACTGTTTTATACAACATTCACGCTTCACTGTTGGTACTGGGGAATTTTTATCTTAATTTTTCACAATTTTAATTCATGCTGCACGTATAAAACAGCGATCTATGCAGTGCATCTTAAAATTATATTGTCATCGAGCAAACCGGGAACCAGCCACCGTTACAGAGACCAATAAATTATTCGATAACAATAATTTGCTAAAAAATTCTTAATGGCAGCTAAATTTGCTGTGTCGACTTCTGCCGGCTGCCTCAGAGCCCTGAGGAGAAAACACGAGGATTCACTTACAATGTTCCCCCGCTGTGCACACACAGGAGTTTAAAGCATTCCCAGCACTCTGAATAATACGAAGAAAGCGAGGGATTTCTCTTATGAAGGGAGAATAATATACAGTATGCAATGATCACCGCTACGTTGTAGATTCAACATCTTGTTCATCATAGAAGCTGATGCATTCTCAGTTGAGTGTAGGAGTAATAATTATGGATTTATTGAGCAGGATAAAACTACGTATGAATTGGACGGTAAGTATTCAGCAGCTTACCTTTCAGGAGATTTCTTCTTAGAAGAATGAAAAATGTTACTAAGAAGTAAAACATAAATACTAATGTCGTCAAATTGCCTAAATTGCTGAGCAAAACGAATAAATAAATGTTTTTCAAGATTAATTCAGGAGGAGTCTATGTTTCAGTTTCCTTGTATGGATTTAAAATTATCTGTTCTGTTCTGTTCAAGTTCGTTATGGGGAATTTACATCCAATTAATTGAAAAATAAACATGAACCTTACATTTTGTCTAACTGTTGAAATCGTTCCTAAAATAAGCTCGTCTGCTCAGGGTAAATGTTAAATGGAAGAGCAATCGATAGTTTGTTTACAGAACACAGCTTGAGAAAACAAATTGACTAAAATTTATAGACCACACAAGCTGTTTGTTCTGACGCTTGAAATACAGGCTTTAAAGAAAATTGAGGTATGGGAAAACGCTTGGTTCTGATGTTTGTCACGTTTTTGAGAAAAAGTGTGAAAATTTC
The DNA here is from genome assembly GCA_006783055.1 of Trinorchestia longiramus. NCBI lineage: Eukaryota > Metazoa > Arthropoda > Malacostraca > Amphipoda > Talitridae > Trinorchestia > Trinorchestia longiramus. The sequence goes on from VCRD01001302.1 coordinate 5,474, forward strand.
CTTAGTATATGCTAGTATTATTGAACTTTTTTTGTTCAATACGGAACTAATTACTTTGTTAGCATCCGGTTGTCACTATTTACATGAACAATGAGAAAAAAATTAAATTCTTGTGGAATATAAATGAAGAATGTATGTTTCCTCATCGGCGTTCCTAACTTTTTTGTATTTTAGAACTTAGAATTTATCAACAAAAAGGTGTAACTGCAAATAAAATCATTGTTTCTTAAGCTCATCATTATTCTATATTGATTTGTATGACGCTTTTGAGACAATAATACCGCATCACGTGTTAGGAAAACTATAATATGAATTAAATAGGATATTACAGCATTACGTATCAGGTATAATTGTAATACACAATAGGTAAAACATTATTGCTCTAGATTCGTGTCAAATTCTGCTGTACTCCAGCTATAATATTATTTCGTCTCTGGTTAGATGAGATTGTATCAGGGGGCTTCTAGAATTAATTACTGTATTTTAAGATACAACGTTATCGAAAATAATGGAATAATTTTTTAATACATTAATAGATTTACATTATGTTGTTTTCGTTTCAGTAACTAAATATTTTTCATTTTGATTAACTTTATAGTAACTTTCCTGATATGAAGTTCTAGAGTGAGAAGGGAAATTTAGGCTTAACATTGAGCTAAAGAAAGATATAAGATGCTCTAAATATCATGAACAAAGCCAGCAGAACCTTTAAGTTTGTTGCCGCCGCAGTTTGCAAGAAACTAAAATTTTGATACTATTTAAATCTAAGCAATACTTGAAACATTGTAATTATGTAGTGCAAAATCCTTTTTCCCCAAAATATATACATATGCTGCATGTATTACTGCTGATTATAAAATTTTTAAGTAATTGTGTCGATGTGAAGCATGCAGAAATCATACTATTGAATTAAGTTATATTGTAGATAATTATTGCAAACTATTTATATCTGGTGACTTGAAATACTTAATATTAATTAACTTTAATACTTTCCACTATAACGTTTCCGGAATTTCATTTGATTTCCAATTCATTTTCGTAGTGTATATTGTTTGCCTTCAGACACATACTTTAATTAGCATTGAGTCACAAATTTCATGACTGCATTTGTAAAGATTGAACAAATAATACTTAGAAAATGAGGCTTGTCGCTGTGTTGTGCAACAAATTTTCAATCCGCGCGGTTGAGGAGCGTTGGAGTGATGGCACAGAGCCTCAGCATCGTACACCGCCCTCCACAAAGGTCAGAGCAACACTGCAAGTAAAGTACTCATGACTTACTGATAGTACTTGAAATGTCAGGTAATACATACATAATTTTAAGTACTATTTATAACCTGGCTGTACAGCAAATTGAAAAATGGTTGTGGACACGAAAAAAGTCCACGGACACTAAACCATAGATTTAACTACCACGAATGAACACAAGCTCCATCGTTAAGAAAGTCTACGGATTCTGAAACACATATTTAACTATCTATCCTTGCGACTAACCCTAGCTATTATAAAAAGTCCACGGAGAAAAAAACACATATTTAACTGTCAAACTCGAACACCCCATCTATGATGTGGACACCCCAGCCGTGATGTGGACACCCCAGCTGTGATGTGGACACCCCAGCTGTGATGTGAACACCCCAGATGTGATGTGGAAATTTTTACATTAGATATATTTGCATTTCTGCTCAAGGACTTTTAAAAAACCAATTCACTGTGAAATTAATTTTAAAACTTGATAGTTGAATACGATTATGTGCTTCTACGCTATAGTTAAGTACCTGTCAGAAAAATGATATTTCGGGAGTCTATTCACAGTGAAAACTTAGGTAAGCGAAATCAATTTAAAAGGAATTCATTACTTTAGCCCTCCGGGTCTGCAGTGAAAGAGGTTTCTGATCTCATTAATCTCAAGATTTAGATTTTAATCCACCGTGTAGGCGACTGGTGGCAGCTGCAGTGCTAGAGTGCTTCACTGACAGTGATATGAAGCAGAGCTATAGAACTAGAATCAGAGTCGACGAATCGAAATTTGTTGAAAATTACTGATGAAAAATCGGAGTACAAATCGGACTTTCTATATATTGAGGATTTGGAATCGGCTGAAAACTACTGCTAAAAAGTCGGAGTATAAATTGGAGTTTTAAAAATTAAGGATTTAGAGTTCACGTTTAAGGATACTGTTAAAAGCAGTCAAATCTCATCAGCATGTGTGGACAGTTGGATCTTGGAATCGGAGTCGAGAAGTCAGAGTTGGAGTTGGGCATAAAATTATTGCTAAGGTGTAGAAAAATTTAACTTGTGTACAGGCTCATATCCTTTATAGGAACACTTCCCGACCAGAGTTATGACTTTCCAGTGATTACGCTGTTGGATGGCACACATGGATTTAGTAACACCTCAAGAAATCAGAGTTGAACTTGTCACTAAAAAACAAGTGATAATGAAACAACAACAAACTATTGCAGGTAGATTTGTACTAGGTTCAAAATTGAAGCAGGTTTAAAATTTCTGTGTTTATAAAATGTGTATATTAATTTTGCTATCAAAAGTTGAACTTTCTATTTTAGGTAAGGTACAAACCTTGTATTCTCGTTATTGAATGCCAAATAATGAAATAATTTAGAATCCCTTTTCATTCAGATCAGCTGATTTTCAAATCAGTTTTGAAAACAAACCTCAATGTAATTTGAGTTTCACCTAATCTAGTCAACATTGTTGAAATGAACAAAGCTGCTTGGAGCTTTGTATAGCTTTTGTAAGCTATGAATAAGTTCCTAAGTGCCACAGCCTATTAATTATTGAGGTGAAGGTGAAACAGTCAAAGGTCCATGGCCTAATCCAATTTCAACTCAGAATTAACTTAAATTACAGTGTATCCAGTAACTAATGTGAAATACACGGTAACTGACGAAGTTAGCGTTGGATCTAGTGACGATCCTGTGTTCAGACCACGAATAATTAATCTCATTTTCGCTTCAGCTGCAGAGCAATGAACACTGAACAGTTGTTGGGCCTGATAGGACCGTTGTGAATGCAGAGACGACATATTAGTGAGGAATCCTTCATTGTGATTTAGGTAAACAGAGTTACAGGACCTCAAATAAGGAAGAATTACTAGGAAGAATCTTGCGATGCAAAAGAAAGATGGGATTGATAATATTAAGAATAAATTTATTATCTAAAAGTAATCTTATAATCTTAATGCTAATGAATCCATAAGCAGACGCTACTGGAAATGCATTATGCATTCAGTAAATTTTAAATGTTAAATAAATGCTTTTTTCCACAGCTGCTCAAATTAAGGCTGTAATTTGGTCTGAGAATTAAGATTTTCGAACTTAGCACTTCTGAAGAACAATAGTTATTAATCATTCTACTAATATTTTTTGTTGATTTCATCAAAACAGTTCTTCAAAATCGAAAGACATATTTTGCTTCTTTCAAAAAGAACATTAGTAGCTCATGACATCATTATACTGATTATCAATAGTTATTATTGAAAATTTCTTCTATATAATTTATTAGTCATCATATTCCCTTATTTTGAACATGAATAAAAATGTTTTTTTTGTAAAATTAGCTTCAAAAATATTTTGAGCAAGCCCATCAACTCAAGGATTTTTTATCGATATCAGATCAAAACTTAAAGTAGCTGACTTTCTTAAGCAGTCAGTACTCTGGTCTTAATGAAAACTAGATATTATTTAAAAACATTGAATGAGTTTGTTTCAACGGGGATTGGTGTATTTCAAATAACCTTTTGTTCGCTGGATTAAAGCAGGCAGTCGAGTGTTGCAATTTCTGGTTTATTACGCTCAGTTGTTCTGTGACCAGCTCTAGAGCAACTTATTGAATGATGACGGAGTAAAAACTAATGAATGCATGATCAATGAACGTTTATTTGAAATTATGATACGGATTCATAACTCGTACAAGTTTCTACGTAAGACGAAAAAGGCATAAACTTTCTGTAAAACTCTGTAAATAGTGTAAATAAATGTACAAACTTCTATATTCAGCTGATAAAATTAGTAAAGGTTCTGATACAAAATTAATCCATAGCCTGATCCACAAACTTTAATTGTTGGAGGCAATGCTAGAGGATTACATAAATCCTCGTTTAAATCCACGGTAACATGTAACTCACTCGGGCTGCAGAGTAATCTCTTTTTCTTTACTAAGAGGTATTTTCTGCGAGCGTCAAGAGTATTATCCGCAGTTTGCTGACTTCTATTGTGTTGACCTTCCCAATTGCCAATGTTAGCTGATTTTTGCGCCCATTGATGTCATGAACATAACAAGAAGCCCTTGATCTCTGGCTTTGCGAAGTGAGGACGTGGTTGTTATTGTAAGCCAAACACGACACACTTTGATCTTTTTCTTTGGAATACGCTACATTCATGTTTACAACTTGTGCAGAGATGTGCTGTATGTTGCAAAAATTGTAAAAATTTGGCAACTAATTTGTGTTAAACGTGAGACTATGGATATTTTTCTTTTGCAGTTATTGATTGATATCATCCCCCATTGAGACATATTTTAGTTCTATTTATTCATTAAACAACCTTAATACGCTGATTGATGCCCCATAGACTGAGAAAAATAGATGAATTTTAATAGGATATTCGAAACAAGTTAATTGAACAGACTCTGTATCTCACTGCCCTACTTTTTCGTAACGGGAGTTAAAAAAAGTGTTCAGTGTTGGTGAGTGTTTGAATGAGCTCAGTGTTGCTACAGAAGGTGATCTGACCTACAAATTTGACTAGTTGAATTGAAGGGTGGACAGCACTAGTGGACTACTTGCATTTTTTCCCACGGGAAAAAATGCAAGTAGTCCACTAGTGCTGTCCACCCTTCATATAGTAAACTACTGGATCGTAATCGCCTCTGTCAGCGCTGTGTTAGCGACAGCACGGGAGTGGACTACTTGCATTTTTTCCCGTGGAAAATATATTATATTCTCCACGGGAAAAAATGCAAGTAGTCCACTAGTGCTGTCCACCTTTCAATTAGAGGAATGCTGGAAAACTGTTTCTTGTATATTGTGTACCCAATCGTAAATCTGAGCTTGAGAGCAAGTACTGAGTAGTAAAGTTCATCATCTGAGTATGCATGAGCCAACACTTGTTTTTAGCTAAGTTTTGTTTGAGTTACTTCCTGTAAGTTTGAATGTCACCAGCAAACGTTAAATACATTACCTGAAGTTCAACGAAACGAATAACATCACATACATCTGGTCACATGTGTTATGCCTTTCATTATCTTTACAATGATCGTGCCGAGTAAATAGCAAGAAGTTAGAGATTCTATTTATTTGAAAGTTCAGTAGAGGCAAAGGGAGCTCATCATCCTTCCCATGCAGATAAAATTTTTAGTTATACGTATAGTTATATCACATTAATATGGAGTACGAGTGCTTGGGCACTTACATACGCAGTGTAATTTTACGTTTCGCTTGTTTTGTAATACATAAACGTTATTTATTTTTATTTTGTTATTGCAAACTCAATTAATCGTTTCTGCTAGAATTCACACATATTTAATCGTAGTTTCGAATTGGAGAGTAAGCGTGTCAGTACAATGAATAACTAGCAGTATAAGAGAAGAAAGTGTTTACAAATATGAGTGTGATTGATTTTGCAATGTTTTAGAGATAAGCCTCACTCTCGGTTCAGTAAAACACTTAGCAGTTCAGTACTATTGGGCCTAAAACTACCGTATAAATAAGATTGAGCGAAATAAAATGAATACTTTAGTTTAATTATAATTTCTATGTTAAGTCTGACACACAATTATCATGAGCCCCATCTTCAAGGTTCATATAGAGATTTTTGTGAGCCATGTCTTCATTGCAAGAACGCAATGATGAGCCAAGAGGGTATCGGTTGTCATGGAGGTAGTGTTTTCGTAGCATTTGGTCAGCTAATTGGCATTAGGTTTTGATGGTGCTGGCCTTGGCCTTGTCAGCTCTTATATCAAGCATTATACTACTAATTACTAGAGAACCTGAGTTGTTTTCTTAGTTTAGAATAGTTTGATTTTAGAATATTTTCTTCGATCTGCGATTGAGGCCTACGTTCTACAAAAACATGAATGCGCTACGGATTTTACACCGTTACTTTATGAAACATTTCTTCCACTTTTTCTAGTGGGAATATAAAAGTACATAAGTGTATTTTCCGGGTTAATTCCATCGTTTTACCTGACTTCAGAAGTCACTGGCATGGTACTCTCACTAGTTACTTTCCACTGCCTCTCATGGAACTTTTCTGTTTGTTAAGATTATCTGGAGTATAAATTACTCGGACTCCGTTATCTCTCTTGAGTCATCGAAGCGATGGTCTCATTGTCTTGCTTCTACATTTTTCTCATGGTGTGATCTTAGAGGCACTGCATCAAGTTCAATGGACAACAACTATTGAGTTGTTGTGATGAAATGTCCAGTAAGGAAATGGATAAGCATAAGCCGTGAGTAGGTTTTTAATTTCAAGAATGAAGTTTACCATAGTAAAATATTTAGTTCATGCAGTCTATTATTGATCTCATCCAAATTTTAGCATTAATGCAAAAGCTGTGGAGAAGTTCCTCCTGGTGTTTCTTCTCAGGTGTACTCGCCTGAGTTTCCTTTCATTAATCTTAGATAGCTAATTAGGCACCAAGTTAGCAGGTCATAACTGCTTTCTGCCGCAGCGACTTGCTTGCATCATTATGAGTTGAGGATGGAGGCAGGAGGGGTGGTCATCAGCTCGTCATGGATCTGGTACTTGAGCTAACATTGTTGCCGGTGCTCGTTGGAACAGGAGCCTAGCAGCCACAGCTACCTGATTATTACAGCTACTTTGCAGCCACAGCTACCTGATTATTACAGTTACTTTGCAGCCACAGCTACCTGATTATTCCAGCTAGTTTGCAGCCACAGCTACCTGATTATTACAGTTACTTTGCAGCCACAGCTACCTGATTATTATAGCTACTTTGCAGCCACAGCTACCTGATTATTCCAGCTAGTTTGCAGCCATAGCTACCTGATTATTACAGTTACTTTGCAGCTACAGCTACCTGATTATTACAGCTACTTTGCAGCCACAGCTACCTGATTATTACAGTTACTTTGCAGCCACAGCTACCTGATTATTACAGCTACTTTGCAGCCACAGCTACCTGATTATTGTCAGGTCCGGTGACAGCGATTACGTCAGTTCTCTTTATAGTGGATCCACTTCGTCTTCTCGTTATCTCGTATATTCTCTTTATCTCGTTTATCTCCTTTCTCTGAGATGTATATAATCTACTGGTACAGTAAAGTTATGAAACGTTACTCCAGACGTCGTTTTATTCTCTTCCATTCCGTAGGGGTGTTACACAACTGACACAAGTGAGTCAAATGGTAGCAACTGCAGGAACGTCAAGCTATTGGCGACCTTGGCTTATATACTGGCTCTTATCTATGACTCGCGTCCAGTGACCGTGAAGCGGCCACCTTGAACGTGATCTACTGACATTATTACAGCTACTTTGCAGCCATAGCTACCTGATTATTATAGTTAATTTGCAGCCACAGCTACTTTGCAACTACAGCTACTTTGCAACCACAACTACTTTGCAACCACAACTATTTTGAAACCACAGCTACTCTACAACCACCGCTGCTCTGCAACTACAGCTACGTTGTCCACAGCTGCTTTGCAAACACAACTACTTTACAACCACAGTTACATTTCATCCATAACTACTTTGCAATCACAACCATTTGGTTCTTGCAGCTGCATGACAGTCACAGTTATTTCTACAGTGCAACTCCTTTCAAATCAACGTACACATCACATTGCTTCGTCTTCCCATATTTCTCTACCTAGCAGCTTCCTGCTTTAACCTGAGCTGTTAGCGATGCAATCTTGCAGCAGTCACACTTGAATAGTAATAATGCTCATTTCCTCATGGCATGATGTTATTTTCCCCTGAAATTATATATATTATCTTAATACTGTAGAACCTAGTCCTACCTTAAATACTGTACTGTAATGTGCATTTCAAATAATTCTCTGGCTAAGGCTTTCTGCAAATTTTTTTCAGAATTGTCAGACCAACTTCCCGAGTTCACAATTAAAACGACCATCGAAGAACGTCTATCAATTAATATAATAAGGGAACACTAAGCACAGTAGACATAACAGTTAGTGTTTGCAGAAGACATGTAGCGAAGGCATCTCAATATGACATCATGAAAGGAACACGTTGAAAACTAGCATGATTATCACGATGGCATCTGTACTGATTGATGCCAGCACGATCATGAGGACATAAATCAAAAAGTTAGTCTTACTTTACAGTCCCATAAAACGACCCCCTTAAAGCAAGGGCGTAAGAACATCAAATTGTTACAGCGAAAAGCACGTGAAGGTTTCACATCACCAACTTCAAGTTGATTTTCTAGATTGCTAGAAAAATTTACTAGATGTAAAAAAGTGAACAAAAGGAAATTTATAAACATCGAAGGTAATTTTATCATTACTTTTTGATTTCTGTGACGATGAAAAGTTTCCCTACAAGGTCACGAGGTTATACTTCTAATTACTGAAGATGTTTCTTTATATTTTTGATTTGCACTGGAATTTGAGGCACTGAAAGGAATAAAATGTGATAATCTCCACTTCTTCAGTTCAGTTTTAGAAGTCAGTATTCACAAGCAGTTGTTATTTTGTTAAATCTTCATAACAACAGGATACACAATTTTAGTTCAAATTATAATCTGTACTATAAATTTAGAACATCTCATTTTTATAGTGTACGCAAACAATTAACTACTGAGAGCAAAAGTCAAATAACCACACTAATTTCTCCCAGCACTTCATTCAGAGCGTAAATTATTTTACTTAGCTAACTAAGAATCAACGAAGCATTCATATTTACAAGGCATGCTAACTTCTCAGATATTGTGTTCCCAACTCTACTAACTGCTGGCAAGAAAATTAACTGAGGTGTTATATTAAAACTTGCTTGGCAGACTGCAGAAATGTGTACTCTTTTCGTGACGGAACTAAATACACAATCTGTGCTCCAATTTGCATGAAACTCAGTACGCATATCAACAAGTTCGTTATTTACCGTATATTTTTACTGATAGTTGAACTTACTTATTATAATTCAACGAAGAAATTCCTATGTTGGTAACTTTCATTTTTACAACAAATTTTAAGAACATTCATTCCCGAAGCCAACTTTGGTGTTCGTTCCATCAAACTATATAAAATTATATTATTATAACGAATGAAAACTATTATAAACTCGTAATTATGAAGGCTTTTTAGCAGAGAAAAAATGACGGAACTTTTATGTTGGTACGTTCATATTCATGAGAACTGCATGTCATTATCTTCATTTTGCCAGATTTACAACGAAAATATTTCCGTTTGTCGGTTGTGCAGCACAGAAGAAAAAATTATTACTAAAATTTACCCTTGTACATATTTTAGTCCGACATTTTCGTTTGATTTCCTCTTAATGAGTCATAAAAATGACAGTAACGGCTCCCCACAATTGAATCCAATTTACTATCAGGATTTCTGAGCCAAACAGACCACGTGAGACGGAAGTGTTGCATTAAAATTCATGTTTGTGCATTTGAAGCTCATTATTATGTACACAGAGGAGAGCAAATATTTATGTGAATATCAATCAGCCGTTTGCAGCCCTAAGCTCACTTTAATAATTGTGGTTGTATAATGATTTTTAGATTTTTATCTCTGTTTATCTCTAACCACCAGCTTGGTCGACTTTAACCACCAGCTTGGTCGACTGGTGAGCGAATCTGCTTGCGAGCGGAAAGACCCGGGTTCGAATCCCGCTGCCGACATGGTTGACGCGGCTAGAAATACGGCATGGGACTTGGGTAAACAACCGAATAATTATCGAAGTAATTATCCGACCCAAGAATGGGCCAGAAAGTTCGTTCCTATAGCCTCATTCTATTCTATTCTATTCTATAATTTCCACTTCACATATCAAGCTCCCAGCTCATGCGGTTGCAAAGGTGCATTTTAGCTTTAACTTTTTCGTATTCTTTCAGCACACTAATTTCATTCAGCAAACATTAAAACTAAATTTAGAAATTTAAATGTGCTACAGTTAAAAGGGAATTTAAACAAATGTAGTGGATTTTTCATTATTAAAAGAATATTTTCGCAGCTCCGAGCAAAGCTTTTCTTTAATTTTACGACCATTCAAGCTCGTCATTATTTTTAACGCTGGAGATTTTAAATGCCGCTGCTTCACGAGGCTCAGGTCTTCGTACAGTTTTTGGTTGTTGCTCTTTAACATTCTGCTGGCGTGTTTAGTCATGACATGCTTTAATTACAGCTAATAACACATTTTATTACGCGCCGGTATGTTACTCATGCTACAGCAACGAGTTTAACTAGCATTTACGTACAACAAAGTCCTGTTATTTAGTTGTAGTTGATTACTTTGCTATTTATAAGCACCACGGGAGCATGGGAAATGGTCAGCCTGCCACCGAGTCAAGCAGAAAATTACGGTTCGATCTTAGTTGAGCAACATGCCTGCAGGCATGGAAGACAAAAGGACAAATCGTTTTTATTTGTGTCGCTCGGGAGACCGAGGTCCAATTTACTACGTATTGTGATAGGCAGAATCTGAGTTTTTTAGACGAATATAATTTTTTTGTAGGTGTTACAAAAACCAGTGTAGCTGACTGCAGCTGAAGAGAAAAATTCGAGATTGGTGATTGCCTCGAAAAAGATTGTATATTTATAAAGTGAAATGATGTGTTGTGGAAACAAATTTCGTGGATGATTAAATACGTTAACTGGACATAAGAAGAAAAACTAAAACTTAGCATTTTTGGGAGGTAACTTATCGTTAAGGGATGTTTCAATTTCAATTGAAATTATAATGCAATGAGGAAAATATAACGTTATGAAAAATAACACAACAACTACCTTTTAGCATTTTGTATCTCTACAACAAAACTAATATAAAGTATTTTGAGAACAACTTAACACGATATGTCCATCAGGAACGTTCTGTTTTAATGTTGTAAATACCATATATATATATATTAAAATAAATTGGGGCTTCTATATATTCATTTAAGAGCCGAGCACTCAGGAGCGTAAGAAGATTCAATCAGTGCTATATTTAAATATAGATTTGACGGTTGCAGGAAATATTCTTCATGCGAGTACTGATGCCAAAACTCCCAAGAATAAACGTAATACATAGAAGTCAATCGAAATTATTGTTATTCAATAGCTTCAAACTTCTTCACTTTTTCGAAACACATTTCCCACTCGTGAAAAGACACCACCCCAAGCATTCAGTAGGCATGCAATCGACCATCCAGTTGGAGTCACGTCGGACCACGACAAACCTCGGCGAAATTCTTTTAAGAAACATGGAGTGGCGAGAAGCAGGTCTGATACGACATGAAGTCGTATCAGACCTACTGTCTGGGATCACAAGTGTCACTGAAAATTCCTGGGTACACAAATGAAATACATGCTAGCAGCAGCTTTACTGGGATAAGAATCATTAAATTTTTAGGTAAGCTGAAGAAACTTAGTTACCATCTCAGAAAGTGAGAAACTCTGTGTTGGTGCTTTTATGCAAAATTAGGGCTACAACTTTCCCACTAATTTGAGAAATGTGAAAATGCAATATAATCTGAACCACGTGCAGTAAAATGTTCACCGTAGAACATCATTTTCATTGAAATCTGTGTCAAATACTAACAGTATTTGTAAAAAGGCGTTAAATAACGTTAAAATCACACGCTGAAGGTCAAAAACACATTGAAAGTATGTTTCTTCTTAACCATTTACCTTCCAAGTAGACTTCAAAACACACATTAAAAAAGTAGTAATATATGCTTAATTTATTAGTAAAGTTGTTTGTACGATCTTGTGACTTTCAAAATGCACTTCAGAGCTGGAATTCCTGCCTTATTTCGATATTTATTTACAACTAGACGCATGTGATGGTCTAATTACGGACGTGGTAGGTTGTGTGTGACCAGGGTTTCATTCCCACTCGATATAAATCACTATGGAACTAAATCCAGGCAAGATATCTCTTTGTAAAAATGTATGGTTGTCGATTGGTATAAGGAGAATTTTGTTCACCCACGAACTACCATTTTCAGTCAATGAGTAAAATATTTTCCCTATTTTTTCAATGTGGATTTCAATAATTATTCTGATGTTTGCGCCAGGAATAAAAACTGTACTTTAAAATTCTGGTAAACACTGCAACTTAATACTGTGAGACCATGAAATCATTCCTAACTATTTTTTGTTAAACATTCTTTTGACTTGATTTTTGCTCTATTTTCTGAGTTCAGGAAAGATATGGACAGTGCGAAGTCCCTGATTGCAAGGAAGAAGTGTTGATGCTTTAGAGAAAGTGCAGTGTTTCTTTATGTATTGCCGCACTCGTACCGGCGTTCACAAATTTAATACAAACCAAAACAAAACATATATTGTCTGTATGAATCCATACAGGACTAGTTTAGTTTTACTTTAGTATCGAATTCGTGTTTCATCAGAGGTGACATATACTGCATATTCTGATTAAAATGTTTTTTGTTTATATAAGTTACAACATAAATGAGCCATGGAAAAATATTATCGGAAGAAATCCTGATATCTTTTTATTTATGTTAAAATTCGAGTCTGGCGTCATTTTCATCTAATGCTCTGTAAGTTTTTTGTTAATCTTAAGTTATTTTTCTAGCCATGTGTTAATTCATTCTAAGTTTGTGTTGTTTTCTATCTGTCAACCGTTAGTATGGATCTTAAGATCCACATGCATTTTTACTGCCAGGTGACTAACTGGATAAAGACGTCAGATTCTACTGTTGTGCTGCTGAAATAAAACTATCTCTTTATATATGAATAAAATGGTTGTATTTCCCCTCAGAACATAAATAATACCGTGAATTATTATTTTTACGATTAAAAAAATCAGACAGTATTGGATCAAGCTATCGTTTTAAGCTCAATTAAGGACTTTAATGAACTTAAATGGTTCAAAGTACTTCATTTAATAGATCTCTGGTGAAGATCACTAAATTTTGCTTCGTTTTTGAAATAGTTAATGATTTATGAGCTGCTAGTACTTTCATTACGAGGGAAGACACAAAATGCTTAAAAAGATTTTTAAGAACGTCATTATCGTTTCCCCACACAAGGTTTTAAAATATTTCGCTCGTTAATATGTACTGAAAAAAGTACGGAGAAGTTGTTACAACAGATGCTTGTTTGCGAACAATATGAAAGCTCTTGATTATCCTAAAAATTTATTGGCAATACAATTTTGTAAATAGCTACAAATTTCTTGAAATCCCCACAAAACATTTTTCCGATTCGGACAAAATAATTCAGCACAGCTTGTGTTTTTGGAGCGCTTGCTGTAAAACATTCGAGGAAATTAAAAACGCATTTACCATACTTGATTTGAGAGTGCATTAGTTTCCTTGGCAATGATGCTGGCTTTTTCGCAACAATAAAAGTTTGCGTAAAATGTGAAGAGCCTCTTAGCAGATTGCTTATTTTAAAGAGATGAAGGCGTTGCGCCAGAAATGAGGACAAGACTGTGCCTTTTTATCTGAAATTAAACGAGATTCTTTCGTGAGAGAAATAATAAGGATTGTCCGTGGGACACTCAAGGTAACGAGGGAAAAGTGATATTATTGAGCTTCGAGTTAGGGTTCCACACCCTGCTCAATCTAATATACATATGTAATGAATTCACTGAAAAGGCCACTGAACAAAGCAATCGATATATGCATTCAAGGAAGCCGTGACCTTGTATCAGATTAACCTAACTCACACATAGCGTTATACATAGTGTGACAACTTAATTTCCTTTTTTCAAAGCGCTTTGCTTGAAAAAACGGAAGTTATGTTACCGCTCCCTGTACTTTGACAGCTTGAAAATTATGAGAAAAACTATCCATCGTAGACAAGTTAATTAGGTCTCGTTAGGAGGGACTGCGGTCATCAGAAATAGAAAACCGTGGGGAAAACGTTCACTAAATTATTTAGCCTCGTTTGACACAGACGTGCATCTAAAAAATATATAGTTGGAATCAGAGTCTAATTGCTAGTGAGTATTTTTTTGAGAGCATGTTGTCTAAAGAAGGGTAGTCGGAACTTTTAAAATAACTTGTTAACTCAAAATGATCGTCAAAGATTGAATGCATTAGTAACGTTTACTCTGCACCTTGGATTGGATAATTCCTTTGTTTGTTTTGTAAACTTGATTATAAAAATATCTTTTTACGTTTTTTTGGTGGCTTTGGTTTAATTTAATCGGTCTGTTGGATAGTAACACCTGTTTGCACTTGTTACAATGTCCTTTACACCCAGAAGTCATGGCAACGTCAAAATACCGTCATGAGTCGCGTACGAATTGACCAGCAGTTTGATTTGGCAAATTTTGAGGCCTCGAAAACCAGACTAATTACCTGCTGCGCCAGCATCAAAACAAGGACGTTGATTGAAAAGCGCAAAATTTAAAATTCGCTCATATCAAAAAGGTCATTTGCAGTCATCGACGTAGGTGTGCTCTGACGTTTCTATGACTCATCACAGATATGAATGTACATCAACTCAATTGAGTTCCTTGAGTTTTGGCTGAGTGCTTTCGTTTCTTGAAAAATATATAAAAAATAAGGTTAATTGATATTTGATACTATTATTAGGAAAGTTAATAATTAATATCAGAAATATGAGTGTGAATTATATGGATATATGTGTATATTATGTGTATTTTGTGTGTTATGATTCCAAGTAATACCCAATTAATTGTGACGTTATGGTGACACATTATGTGAACAAAATAAATTACCGAATTGAACGCGCTGTAGTTAGTAATTATTTTATGTAGTGTGTACACTACATAAAATACAAACTCTTATTAATACAGATATAAAATACAGATTCCTGTTAATACAGACATAAAATACAAACTCTTGCTAATACCGACATAAAATACAGACTCATGTTAATACAAACATAAAATATAGACTCTTGTTAATACATATTAAAATACAGACTTTTGTAATACACAAATAAATTACAGACTCTTGTTAAAAAATTATTTTGGAATTGTAAGAAACAGTGGACCCTGATAGAGCACGAGTCTTATGGACTAATTATAGTATAGAAGGTCAAAGCTTCCACAATTTCCAAGACCTGAACACGGCAAATTTCTGTTCATTAAAACTTCCACGACGAAGTCTTGTGAAAATTAATCATCTATATTGTGTTACCTTGAGCAAAGCTTCATACAATAGCTAAGCCATCTATTATAGTAAGTTTGCGGTAGTAACGCGATTATGTTTGTGTGCTATACAATAGGACTCTCTAATACCTTATTGACACGTTATTTAATATGATGGATAAAAATTTGTAACTGTACTGTATGTACACGAAATGACTGATTTTACACTTGCATATCAACATTTAGTTGGAAATTCGGTGTCATTGATTCCAACTTCGCTTCTGCAGCACTTGACACCTCAACAGTAATATAGAATACAATGGACCAGCCGTGATTGAGTAAAATTCTGGGTACCATAAGACTATGAATAAACCAAATGTCTTCTACTGTCCGGTATCACAAGCCCAATATTTATATTTTTCTGAAGAAATCATAAAGAATTGTTTGCTATTCCCATGCGTAAACATTGTAAACATCTTATATTTATTACCAAGATGACGTATTTTTTCGAGGGTAGTTTTCTGACTGAGTTGATGTTTTCATTTGGTTGCATTACATCGATCTGGGGCAGCATTTTTGCTGTACAGAACGCGTTCTATTCCCTGCAGTCGTCTAGTGCTGGACTTCACGTAAAGTAGAGACTGATTGGGAGGAAAGTTCTGGCTACGGCTGAAACACCGAAAACTCGCTACTATTTATATTGCTGGAGTTCTCTGTTTATTCAACATAATCTGTGCTAAAGACCGGAAAAACCAGTCGTTGGAACACCGTTTATGACCGCTAATTTCTAGTTATTTTGTCCAAAGTTGGCCGGCAACATCCTGGAGTGAGCTTTGAAATTAATTATTTTCGGGCTGGAAGTGAAATGTTTTACTTCTATTTCCAAAGTGGGTGAATAATTTTCGGACACAAATAACGAGCAGAATCAAAACGATCATCAGCAACGGGATTGACAGTAAAAAAGTGCTACAAATTGTGGCACATTTTAATAAATTAGATTGTAATGCTTTATGTAAAGGTATTTCTTTTGCGCATTTATAAGAGACCTACTGATGAGGCTCATCCACAACCAGCTCTCTACCTTTCGCTAGTTCATTTGATTTAAGTATAATTAAAGACCATAAGTATAATTAAAGACCACTAATAAATGACTTGCTTCTAATTTTAATTATGAATTGGTTGAATGTATGAGGCGTACGAAAGTGATTTTATTACGTCATCTTCCCATTGTTTAGCACCTATATTGTCAGTCATTTGTGTATTTCTTGAACACTATAATAAGAATAAAAGCAGCACAAGCATCTAGTTTCATAGTATCATTATTACAAAACTGAACCATAGATTACTAAGACAAACAATGAATTACTTTTATTCGAGACGGTAGTGAATAATACCGATAGGTACTTTATAGGTGTGGTAATTATTCCTGCCCCAATCATATATACACATTGTTTTCGGAACGAACCAAGTAACTTTCACCATACTTTTTTCATCAAATCTTAAGGAGAAAATGTTGTTTCTTCGTGCATTGAATTTATTTTTTACCTTATTTTCAAAGCTTTGACGATTGCAGTTTTTGTTTGGAAGGCCGAGGTGCGTGATTTGTTCCTGTAGCGAGGATGTAAAGTTGGGAGTCATTTTCAGACTCCGCTTTTGTGTTGAAAGTTCTGATTCTTATGAAAATATTTTAATGAACCTCCAGACTTGGAGCGATAACATTTTGTCAAGCTTGAGCTTGCACCGCTGAGTAAACGTAACGACTGATATACCGTGGAGTTTCTGTTGGAGGGGAGAAGGAGGGAAGTTTTTGTAACTTTCCCTTGTCGGTTTTATGAGTAAATAACAAGCAATGATGTTTGTGAATTGTACTTACGTACTTTGGAGAAAAAATCGTAAAAAATCTGAATAAAATTTTACACAAGTCACTAACAGATAGATTCTAACCATCACTCATTTTCATCAAACACCCGCAAAATTATCGGGGATGTATTAATTTTTGATAGTCAATTTTTAAACCGATTTCAGGTTGGATACCAGTCTATCTGTGCGAGAGAAACTATTTTCGCGTTGCGACTTCGAACCAAGATTTATACCAGCACTTGATGAAGTAGACTCATTAAAGAGAATTCACTATTTGTATTTCTGTTAATAATTGACGTTTTTCCGTCTCTCATCGTCTCTGTGTTCTTGTAAACTTTATTGGGATCTAACGATCAAAACAGCGTAGAAGAATCAACAGGACAGACTCCATTAGTAATGTTCTTCTCCGAAATTAGAAGTCTTTGCGCCGGAAAATATTTAATTCAATGCTGAGCCTCGTGTGCATGATTATCTGTGTTGATTATGAGCGAAAATTCTAAGATTTATTAGCGCGACTTGAATTATTAAATTCAGTGCATTAGCATCTTACTAGGGAGGATGTTTAATAATACTCTTCGCAGCCACAAGCTTCATCACAGGAGCCTAAATTTTATGCAATTATCATCATAAAATATACGAATGGCGTGGAAAGTTAAATTTTAAAAATTAACATTAAACGCTAGCATTTGAAAGAAATTTGATAAAGTGTACATAATTATCCATATTAATTATGAACTAATTATCTGAACGTGCACACATGATAAGTCATTGATGATTAAATCAACTTCTACGAGGGATCAAGTTTTCTCTAATTCTACGTTACAATCATCACACTTACGTACGTATTACTAGTGGGGTACCAAAAATGATTATTAATCAATATTATGTGTGGTACCAATAACACTGTCACCATAAATATGGCAATAACATTTTATTAATGTTGACAGTACTCAGTAGCCTCCCTCAACATATCAAAAGCAATGTGACTATAATTTCAGACATTTATTTTTCTTGTTTGGAAAAATTTAAATTTTCAGAACTATATAGAATACACAAAATATGTTCTTCATTGGAATTGTCAGTTTTGGATAAATAATACAGAAAAATAGCTGAATAAAAGAAAATTTAAACTTTTTCAAATTCAGTCAAGGAAATGCCAAGAATATTTGGGAAAGATAAGAAAAAAATCAATTTTGAAACGAGACTAATATCATAAAACCGTACGTGACTCATTTTCTACTGTACCACTCTCTGATTGTTTGACGTACATGGTAGTGCATCTCAAGTCTGTTTTGACATATTTGTAGCATCAAGACTCTGTAGTCAATTACACAGATAATCAGGACGCTAAGGACAACAAGAGGGGTTCTGTAACTCTGCAGTAACTCCAGTCGTACTGCCTTCGTTTGCATGCAAATTTGCGTAGACTGGAGCTGCTTGCAGACGTGAGGCAGTGAGTGTGTGGTGTGAATTGCAGGCTGCGTTCAGCTTACTCAAAACGGTCATTGTAGCTAGGATACAATTGTGGTCTTTACTGGATAGTTTGATAATTTGTATTAATCTTAATAGCAGTACAGCATCTGCTAAAACGTTATTTCACGGATAATGAAAAATTCATTGCTATGGAATGTACATATTTCAATATGTTATAATGTAGGTATTCAATGTAGGTATGCAATGGTATCGCTATATTTATAATAATGTTTCTATCCCACGACGGACGGGGATCCAGTACTGTGTAAACATGTACTGTAACATGTCGATTACATTGGCATGTCAACTTAATCAAAGGGAAAATACAAAGTTTCGTATTTTAATGAATGCCCAATAAAACAATAATATTAAGCATCGTTTCTAAAAGAATTCTTAGTGCATAGCATTCTACACACTGAAGGCGCTAGAATACTTAAGATATTGGAAACATGGGCAGCATTAAAAAGTAATTCACTGAGCAGGTGTCGGACGTTAATTAAGAAGTCATCGTAAAAGAGTTAGTAGCTCTCGCTGTCCTAAACTTATGCAAACCAGGACACAAGGCAACGGAGGAAGGAAAGGAGAGAGGAGGGAGGGGAGAAGGAAGGGGGACATTCTGGAAGATCTCCATGCTAATGAAATCATCAATGGAAACCTCCAATCCAGACGTGGTTCTGCCTGCAGTCGGGGTGCAGTGACCGCTTTTCAATTCATATTTAAAATGAACTGGAGATTGATGAAACTAGAACAGTACTTCCATCATCAGATGCTGATGAGAATCGTGAATCTGTACACATGAGTTAAGAAATCAAAGTAATAGTTTGTTGAAATCTAAGAGATGCATACATTTTACACTATGTGCGTGATATGACAAATATCAAGTGATAACTTCACGATAAGAACTTAACTAACATTATTACTTGAGCTTAGAGTATCAATCAAGTAAAATCTCAAGATATATATGATTTACATTCAAAGTCATAATTCTTAAGAAATTATCTCTTTATAAGTAAGTAGAAATGGCAGCTAGCGAAACACACTATAGTTACTCGTCGCCAGGACGAGTTCAGTGGCCTTAGTTTATGTTCTTCTAGAATCAAGATATCATTTACAAATAACGTCTCAAATAAGAACATTTCACAACCATGTGTAAAAATTCAGCTTAAGAGCACTAAAATCTTTTCGTAAAATGTTCAAAACTCGAAGTACCGTATGGGAAAATTCTATCTTTCTTTCTTTACAACAGACAAGAGAAGCTAATCTTTCTTCTTCCAATCATGAGACCGCCCATGAAAGCTTATAATTTTCTTCAGGGCTTGGCATCCTGAACTTGCGATGTCTCAGGTTGAACTATGACGACGCCTCTGCTTTTAATTTACCAGGTTTTCATGAATTTCTGTATATTTTCCGTCAAATTTCGTATAACCTCAAAAAATCGAGGGAAACACGATATTTAGTGAATAAAGTCGATGAGGAAACCATGGTAATTGGTATTTTGTACATGTTGACACCACTAAACACTCTCAGGACTCATTGATTCGTCGTGCTTTTTTTCAACAACAACCTAAATGGAAATGTTACAACCAAATTTTACAGTACCGTCTTCCACCAACGTTGTAATCTACCACATGATCACGACGTAAATGTATCATTGTACACTTTAAAAGAATGATAAATATAACCCTACGTAGCTACACGTTGCTATCAACGGTGGTGTTACTCATACAGAATATGTAATAATTCAGACCAATTTTAACATAGGCTCTATGAGATAATTTTTTTGCATTGTGCGCAAAATACTTCCACACCTTTCGGATTAATAGTTATTTTTGTTGTTAGTCCAGCGGAAGAGAGAATGCATTCACTGGCGGTCATCCGCCTTTGGCTCTCAGCTCGCTCGAAACGAAAGCTTATTGGAGTGACCTGGAGGGCTACTCTCGCAAATGAAGAGGCGTTCCATTAACGCAGCTGTTTTTCTAAGGGATGCCAAGACTAGTTTCCTGCCAAATGTTGCATATCGTTTTAAATCTTTACTGGATCTAGAGCTCAAACCTTGTAACTAAACGATAATAGTGAGATCTAAAAAACGAATGGTCATTAGCCAGGCCTACCTACTGACATTGGTTGCGGGAATTATGACTCTGGAACCAAGTTTGGCACAGCCACCATTGCCTAATTAGCGTTGGTCTTGACCAGACAAGACACAGTTATTAGCACAATAGCAACTGGCTCATCAAAGACAGTCCGAAGTGATGAGAATTATCGGGTGATCTCGGAACACCAACTGGCCAATTCACTAGTTAGTGTTTATTTTTTATGAGAAAAGAGCGAAAGATTATTTGGGAAAACAAAGAGCCTGCAAATACCTTGCGCTCTAATGTGTGGTCATTGCGCTCTTCACGAGATTAAATCAAATCAAGTTTGTGGAACAACGGCAAAAGTCGACAGAATCCCAACACATATATTACTAATTAATTCAAAGTTCAATTTGCATAAATACTGAGGGAGGAAAGCTACTAGTTGGAAGTTGAAACTCTGAGATCCCAATATGAACTTGAATGTATTTTTATGACAACAGCATCACAGTTATTTAGGAAATGAGTCGCATCATTTGGTTATGCTCTTACACCAATGACTAAAGAGCAAATATCTTTCAAGGGATATATTTCTAGAAGGATTATTTTTTTGTGAAGCTACAGCACCTGTGATGTGTTGCTCCAAGGTGCTTACTTTGTTGGCTATTTCAGTTTAAAGTATAAATTTATTTTGTGATAGAAAAATCTTCTTTCGAGCCATAAATACCCGTATAAAGCTAAGCAAATTATATAACGATAGAAGAAAAACTTTGGGCATTCTGCAATCCACAGTTTACGTCAGTTTTCTTCAATTGGCGCTTATGACAGGCCTAAACAAATTTATTTGTTATTAATTCTTCATGAGAGTTAGCCTTTACACGAAATATATTCTGTAATTCAGAACCAGAAGACTTTCAAGCGCAAATTGGAGTCTTTTTTTTCTTTATGACTTTACTCATAAAATTTAGTTAAAGTAGTTAAGTTAAATCCTTTTTAATGTTTCATCAGCGGGAGATTTAGATGTTAATGCAAACACTTCTTGGATATTTTACACTGAAGAGTTGAGCGTAGGAATGAATCGTTGCTAAGAGCTTTTTTTTTTTAAATCAGAAAGGAGAGCGTTCCATTCTTTCTTATTAAATCAAAAATCAAAAACAGTTCCATTACCAATTCAGTTGAAGAAAAGCTGATCGCACGAGTTAACTGTAGAATCAGAATTGCATAAAAACATTGTCTGATGGAAATGTGGTGTCAAGAAAATTTCATATTTGCTTTCTATGCAGCTTGAAGAACATCACTACAACAGAACACGTGTTGTCTCAAAACGCAATGTGTTTCTTCTCAGAACTCAATAGAGTTCATAGACGCTCTCATTCCGGCTTGTTAAGTTTCTGGATCCCCCCGGCGTTTCCACTTTTCAATTCCTGCTTCACTGGAGCTCGTCAAGTTCGGTGTAAGAAATGTTGGTAATTAAAGACGATCTCTCAAGTGAGTTGTTCAGCAGCATCCCTCATAATTACTGCTATTACCTTAGTTGTTGTGGCAAACAAAACTTCGCGAGGAGAAGGTCTTGAACTGTTCAGTAAATCTGCCTTGAACTCGAGCATTTTCTACGTGTTATGTTCCAGGGAAAATGTGTTGACCCTTCTACAATCTGGCATTTTGTCATCCATGTATTATTACTGAATAAATATGCATCCGGTTTCCCTGTTCTTTCCTCTTGTCTTAACAATCTATTGTCATTCGAGTTGCAAAGTGTGGGTCTGTACATTGTCTTGACGAGTTGTTACATCCTAAATTCATTCTCAAAGCGTATTTATCAAAACGAATATGAGAATATTTAAATAGAGAAGATACCGAGTCACCTTAGTGGTCATGTTAAAAATCTGACCTTCCTCTTCCTAACTTTTCTGTCATACTTAATTGAATATTGTATTCTTCGATACCTGTAGCCTCGTAACTGAGCCTGAAGAAAGTTCATGTGATTGACTTCAGTGAAAGATTTATATATAGTTTGATTGTTCATAAACCTCTTTCCACAGCTTGAGAGGTCGTCACGAAAATCTCGGAGAGAACGTAAAAATGATAAGTGGCATTTACACCTTTTGATGAGTGAATTTGAGAGTTATACCCAGAAACAATATAAATCACTTATGCAGCTTGACTTTTAACTACGTTGCAGGGATGTTCCTTGCATTTGAACCCGACCTTAAGTACGTTACTAGGGATGAATGAATTCTTTAAATGCTGCAAAATGTTCATGTAAATATCAAGGACTTATTCACAAGCAAATAAAGAGGATAGCGAATACAATTGAAGTGAAGCTCAGGTCTCAACCTCAGAACACCTATAATGTGATAATATTAAAAGTAATAAGAGGAAAAACTCTCATCCTGGAACAACTTATAAACGCCTGTGTATTGCAGATACGAGCACTTGAACATATTAATTCACAGATTACCCAAGATCTTTCTAAATCTAAATGGCTTTGGAAGGCTTGTGCTTAAATAAAAGGAGAAAGAATTCTAAGAATTATTTCTCACGGTGCATAATCTTCCAATGATTTATTGGATGTACAGATTGTTGTTTACAGTATGAATGTAATAGATATATTTTTCTTCAAAAGTTCTCCAGAAAGTAAAGAAAAGTTTTGCAGATGTTATTGCTACACCGATCTTCCTGATGAAACACACGTCAAAACATTCAAAATGAGTGTTTAAATCTTGCTTAGAATATTACGTAAGAAATAAATAAATTATTTTATGACAGAAAATTCGTGATTTCATTACTCATCAAGCAGGGTAGTGATGGTGATGAGGAGAGCTAGCAGAGATGTCTGGGGCAGCGCAGTCCCCAGTGGTGGGACAGCCCAGTCCCCAGTGGTGGGACAACCCAGTCCCCAGTGGTGGGACAGCCCAGTCCCCAGTGGTGGGACGGCCCAGTCCTTCCCTTTAGACCCCACAGCCGCGGCTTCAGTTTTCACTCACCAATTATCAGGTAGAAATTTTTGAGCATGAGTGAGACGATATTTTCGCATGGCACTAATTAGTTAAACTTCTTTGTTTTTAAACTGGAAACCTGACTTTCAATCTGAAATTACTTGTGTGAATGCCTTGACGTCAAAAGATTGAAATGGTTAGGTAAAGAATTTTTTCTAGGGCGCAAATAACTAACACTTGCTAACGTTTTTGCTTTATTTCTCGTCCTTTCTCTGTTTGTTTCAATAATTTATTTTTCTGTTCCTACAATATATTTTAGTTTTCGTTTTTCTTCATGTCACTATTTCAACAATTCCTTTTCAGTCAGTCTAGTTCAAATTTTCTTTCTCGCCTGTTACTTTTAACAATTCTAAACAATTTCTAGCGTATCAGAAAAAAAACGTCAAAAAAAAGCCGAGGCGGAGTAAAGGTAGCTATCTCTGTTGTCTGAATTAATTTCTGAAGAAACGCAGCGTCTTAATCAAGAGGGAGGAAAGATGCATTCTTTTTTAAAGTCAATTGCCTCTGCATGTACAATTGTACATACGCTACTGCCATCCTCTCTTATCACACCAAATTTGAATATAACCTAGACATACATATGTATATGTGTCAGCATACACGTCAACATTTTAGTTAGAAACATTTGAATTATTATGTAATCTCAAACTTTTGCACATAGACTTGAAAACTAAAAAATAATTTGCATCACAATTCAAGGTTTAGACGTCCATTTTTTATAACCTTGAATACGTGAGGAGTTTTAGGCTAAAAGGTCATTTTCTCGCATATATTGTACACTGTAATCAGCTTGTACATTTTAAGCTGATAGCCGAAAAATAAGTATATTTTGAGTCCAGTAAAGCTACCAGACGAAGCAATAGCTTGTATTAACAGCAGAGATAACAGACTTTAAATACACCAGCACTGCCGACTTGGCATCAAGCATTTATCTTGTTACTGCTGAATGAGTTGAGGTTAATTACAGAAAGAGAACCTTCAGCTGTAATCGTTCGTTTAAGTCAACATGTAATTTGACAGCTGTTTTTTATCTCAGTAAATGTGTTACCGTCAACAGCAGTTAGTTTACAGCAGGGTTGTAGTGGCAACACTGCTCTCTGTGTGCAAGTTTAGATGTGAGTCCCTCAAAACTGGTGGTCTAATTCACCTCGTATTATCATCGATACTCATTCAAGTGGGAATATATCATGCATAATATATGAAAGATTTCATCGAGTGACAAACCAAACATGCACAAAGAGTGTAGCTCACTAGCAATGCTGCAAGAATTATACATTAATGAAGTTGACACTCAACCGTCTTAATGGGACGAAGGATTAGAAAGATAAAGACAGCTTCTGATAAGTTTGTGTAAAAGGCCAAGGCATTCTAGTTGTACATGCTGATCTATGAGTTATTTTGAACTTTGCATGAGTATTATTTCGTGATTCCTCGCAGCGAGATGCATGCCTGACATACAAAGAGAAAAAAAAGGTAGACATTAATTCACCGAAATATCATGAATACTTAAATACTTTACCTCATTTCAAATATTTGTAGATTTTTTGATGTGGGTAATTATCATTGGTTTGATTAATTTGCAGATGCTAACGATCCTAATCGTGATTATAGAGCAAGAAATCGCAGTTTAAATCAGACGATATATACTGTAATTAGAGGAACTTCAAACGTACTTTATAGGTGCAGATGCCACTATCCATTGCACGGACACTTGTTTCTTGCTCATCTGTGTACGGTTGCTCTGCACTAAGCTCCAGAAAGATTTTATTCTTTCGAAGCGAATGGAGGGTTGGTTGCCTAATGACTGATACTCCTGGTCTTGCTAGTCATGAAGTGCTCTGTACAGTATACACTGACTCTCATAAGTTCAGATTCAATCGAAGGTTCAAACGAATGTAATCAATGTTCAAGCTTTGAAAAATGAATTGTTGTTTTTTCCTTGGGAGTGCGCTACTTTATTAAGTATCGCCTAAATTTAGCGCTAGCAAATTACGCTATATGTTACCTGAAGTTCCTGATAATATTTTTTAGGTATTGTATATACAAAAACAAATGGTCTCCTCCTTAAGAAAATAGCTGCTAGGAGTTATTTTTATTGGAACAAAAACATGTCCAATCGAAACGTCGTGTGCATCTAAGCAGTAAATTGAGACAAACACTCGATTTCAAGTGTTTTACGCGTTATATTGGATTAGTCATATACGATTACAGTAATTAGGGCAGATCTGTACTATAAAAAGAAAGTCGTCGTACATTTATTTATTTATTTATTTATGAATATAATAGTAAATTAGTGAGTGAAAAAATTCAAGTTTGATTTTTTTCGGAATGCAGTTTGTTGTCGTTGAGATAAGCTTTTTCTTTGCCGGCTCATTTTATCATTTGCCTATTCAGAAGGACTTTCTATATTCAAGGGGAAGAAGGCTAAAAACGAAAAAAATCAAATATTTGATGAAACCCCGGCGCATTCGGTAGCCCGAACATCTAAATTTATAAATTACGAATTTTCTCTTATGTTTCCTAAACTGCTCGACTCCAAAATCACATATTTATAATAACACTATGGTTTTTTATGAAGGGTTCCGGTAATATTGATAACCTTAAAGAAAGAAAAGAATAATGAGTATTAAATATTTTAGCTTTAATAAATCAGTCTATGCTGTGAAGCTAATCTCATGTAAATTAACTTCGTGTTTACAGTTCATGTGAGACCAGTTATTCTTAAATGTACTGTAATAAATTTCGATTTTTTAACTTATGGAATGAAAAGGCTTGAATATACCATATCATATAATAAATAATTACCATTAAAATCAAGTAATTTTGGCAAAAGGTTTGGAAAGGTCACTTATGTTTAAAATTAGTGGTATTAATAGTCAGGAGTAATCAGAAAACTTGCATATCTGTCGAGGAAGGTTTGCAAATTAAATATTCATATAAGCAGTTATTGGGCACTGTTTTAATGAGGTAATTATTTGCCTCCTCCATGCTAATACAGAGTCCAGGTATTGTTTTCATACTGGATATGTTGTCAATAAATGCTCATATTTCATTGAAGAGCGAGCTAGCGAAAAAATGCAATGAAGAGCTTGCCATCATTATCATTTTTCGAACGCGTATTCTCCATAATAGTGCTTTACTAAAAAATAACTTTGGCTATTAAATTCTAACGTTTTTTACCTACAAATTCAATATAGCCTGCATTACCTTTTTTCAATTCCAACAGTTTACTCACTCCCAGATACTTAAAATTAGCTATCTATCAAAATTGGAAAACACCCCTGTGAAGGATGTGGCAAGCAATCACACCGCGATTTAAATGCATCAAGCTGCATTAACGCTTATTTATTATGCTGCAGTTTCAAAATACTTGAACATGTACAATCTCTAGTGATAGATTTGTGATTTGAACCATCACTCGAGGGTGCGTGAAGAGAGGGGGAAATTAATTCTTTACCTTTTACTCAACCTTCTCATCTTTAATGCACTAATGAATGACTTTGCAGCGCAATTTGGGTGATTGAAGTGTAGAGTGAAAAATTTCTAACCTTGTAGTGTCGAGGGCGAGTCGCTGCAGCATTTATCGTGAAGGAAGATAAACGGCCTTTTCTGTGAAGCTAAAGTTCCGTTTTCGTTTATACCTTTGTTCGGCTGACAAAATGGGCATGTGATCAAACGATTCTCGTTCGTACTTTACGTTGAGGAATGAGTCCTATTCTCTTGTCGCAGGAATGATTTCAGCCTTAGTTATACTAAACGGGAGGTGAAAACAAAGATGTTCAGTCTTCATAGTCATACTAAACGGGAGGTTATAACAATGATGTTCATTGTTCATAGTTCTACTAAACTGGAGGTGATAACAATGATGTTCATTATTCATAGTTCTACTAAACTGAAAGTGATAACAAAGATGTTCAGTGTTCATAGTTTACTAAACTGGAGGTCATAACAAAGATGTTCATTGTTCATAGTTCTACTAAATTGGAGGTTATAACAATGATGTTCAGTGTTCATAGTTTACTAAACTGGAAGTTATAACAACGATTTTCAGCGTTCATAGTTCACTAAACTGGAGGTTATAACAATGATGTTCAGTGTTCATAGTTTTACTAAACTAGAGGTTATAACAATAATGTTCAATGTTCATCGTTCAGTGAGTAAAGAACATTTGAAGGTTTAATACAATAAGGAATACGCAATACTAATTTTTCAACATCTTTGTAGCCTCAGTTACGAGTATACTGGTAATTAACTAATACTTTTTGCTTTGCATTGGTTCATTAAAATGATGAATTAGGAGTATTTAGAGTATTATATAAATAAGTTTTACATCAGTTGGCCTTCGAGTGGAATATTCTTGATATGTAAAATTCTGTTGAGGTGTTTTTTTGCTCATTGAAAACTATTTCGTGTAGCAACAACTTCAATGATTAAATATCATTGAGCTCCTATTGAAAGCAATTTCTACGGCAAAAGATTCAATTTTTCTTGGAATCTGTTTCCGGAATCCTTAATAATTATTATCATTTTGATTCCTTATATCACAAAGCAAATTCCCTTTCTCTTTACCAGATTAAAAAAATCATCTCCAGTACTAAGCTCCAAATGAACACTCGCACCAAACCCACAAGCGTGAATAATAATTGAGAATATCTAGTTTCAGAACCTGGTACAGTTGCATGCACACGATAGTAACAAGCCTCGTACGCATTGCTCTCACGCAGTCCTTGTAAGTCTAAGAAAACTTCTCTCAAAGTCTTAAATCTGAGCAGACTAAACTTGAGAACACCGTTTGCGCTAGAATCGTCCGAGGAATAAAATTGGCGCCATGGGTTGCCAAGTCTGGCGAAGAATCTAAAGGTCTAAGTGAGGGTTTCAGGGGTCGGTAAGAATGTGAGAGATGTATTCTTACCACTAAAGTTTCGAGCAAAGTTTAAGTGCTGGCGGTTAGATTACCAGTGCATGAGGCAGATATTTTGACTAATAAGGCCATGAACTTCTTCAAGAAGAGTAAATGAGAAAGTTACTCTAAGTGAATACAGTAATGAATTGAAATGAATTATTGTTTTCTATTTATTTGGTCATCGTTACAAAAAGAATGACGTCCAATTACGTTTGCATTTCATATATTATGAACGAGTATAAAAAGTTTTATTGTGTAAGAAAAATTAAATGAGATTAACCTCAATTTCATCAGCAGTAGATTATAAATAATTTTCCCCACTTCGTAAATTCAACTCTAAAGATCATTATTATTTCATAATGCATATATTTGCAAAGATTTATTGAAATCTTGTGTGTCATGAACAGTAAGACATTTTAAATCATGCCACGCTTTACCCTAAGAGCCATCAATGACGATCAAACTCTTGATCTCAAAATAAAAGTACTAAGGAGCATAGCAAGTAGGTTACAAACGTAATAGGTCCATACATTCGCATATACTAGGAGCAAAGAAATCTTATATGATGAGTAAAATTTTCAAATCAGTTTCCTACGTGGGACTGTTTGCAGGTGACTAGTTTTCAGACCTGCAAGACTTCACCCTTAATACTAAACAAAATTACTTGGCTGGTGTCCTCTTGCGTGTTGAGCATGTCATGCAAATCGCTCCTAATCATGAAGAAATCTTTATGTTCATGTGTGCTTTTAGGACGTTTCAATTATTGGTAAGTGGTCAACTTGGACTTGCAGCTATCCGCCCCATAAAGTATTACAAATTGCTTTGCAACATCTTACTTGTACTCTAATGTTATTAAAAGAGCTCATTTGATGTTAGGAAAATGTGGTGTTTATTGGGATATTTTTGCCACAGACTAATGCATATCATGCGACAATGAGCTTAACGAGCAAGTTTTCACAATTTATGAACCCAGAAATAGTATAAAAGACCGTACAATAAAACAAAACACAATTTCCTGTTACTATAAATATATTTGTATCAGCTAAGTACACATGTTTGTCATCAATAAGGCGTTTCTTATTTTCTAATTGTTATTTTTCTGCTGGTATTGAAAGTACATTTTTAAAGCCCCATAATCTGTACATTCAATTTCTCATAGCTTCCATGTTTTACAATTGTTACGTTAACTGTTACCCTTTAATTATAAGGTTTTCATTTCTCAAATGTTTTCATTGATATGAAAAGACTCTGGTAGCTTAGGCACCAATCACGATTAATTTTCTCAAGTGTTTGAAACTGTTAAGCAAGAAAAGTAATGTGAAGCGATCATCATCAATACAGGTGTAATTACGTTTTTCATTCTGTCTGGTTGAATGAAGACTTAGTGTACTAATCAGGATTGCCCCTCATAAGCCTAATCCCGCCATCCATCAGCCCGGCTCCCTGCAGACTCTAATCGTCTTTCATAAATTTACTCCAGGTACACCTCTCTAATAGGGGCTGCGATGTGAGACCAGCACTGC
Source organism: Trinorchestia longiramus (assembly GCA_006783055.1). NCBI lineage: Eukaryota > Metazoa > Arthropoda > Malacostraca > Amphipoda > Talitridae > Trinorchestia > Trinorchestia longiramus. The sequence goes on from VCRD01001302.1 coordinate 35,553, forward strand.
CCACCTCAGTTTTTCGCTATGAAATTATTTACCAATTTTTTTTCGATTGAGCTCTCATTTACTATCTCCGTCTTTTTATACGTAGGTTAGACAGTTTTTTCATTTGTATCGTGAATTGAACGGTAAATGCAAGTATGTTGAAATTATGTTTATTGGCGGCAATTTTGGGGTAATTTGAATGTAAATTTGTATTAAACGTAATCAAACACAAGAGCCGAACTGTTCAGTGGCGTACCGCTATTGAACGTCAGGAGCAACTTGCAAGCTTGTCAGTCACAAACTAATTCATTTTTTAGAAAGATGAAATATAGGGAATATTTGGCAAGTGTATACATTACCTCACACGAATTTTTTTGTAAATTACTTGTTGAACTTTCTGCTTGTCAATAGCTCCCTAATCCCAGTCAAATTTTTTTGATATGAATTTTGCCATGCATAATCATTTGAAGCTTTTTAAGCCTGTTTGATTTCAGTGTGAACAAGTATTGTGTCATTAACTTATTTAATCTATCGCAGCTTATAAAGCTTAGTCCAACTTTCACACAAAACTCGTTCCAACGTGACGTTCAAAATTGACACCAGTTTAAATGTAAAATCGAAATCTTGATCGTCTATCCTACGAAATAACTCTGACTCTGAGTCGTGAGAACAACTAGAGGCAGCTAAAAGCATAGTCTCATTTAACCCTCATTTTTTGGCCTCGTGAAGCAATTGAAAAGTTACTCATTGCGGTGCTTTTGAACTGCAACTAACAATCCTCAATTAGTGGTTCAATACTACTGGGCTGATGCGTTAAACTGATTAAATTAATGAGTTAGAATTGAGATCGAATGAGTTGCTTTTTTAAAAGCAATGTTGCAGATTCGCTAATTAAATTGTTCCTTTTTCAGGGCTACTTGATGAAATAATGTTCATTAGTAATAGAGCATAAATTGAAAAAAATTTCAATGACTTATATTTTGTGGCAGAAATCTTCAAAGCAAGTTAGGGGAATTTCATAGTACTGAAGCTAGGGGTAAATACAAAGTCGATGCTGAAAATAAAAGCATACACTTGTGGCCATTTTTTCGCAAATATAGGATAAACAGTAGAATTTAAGAACTATGATGGAAGCTGGGAACCGTACTTTAGTTTTTCGAGTATTCATGCTTAGGAATAAATTTATCGATCATTTCACCAATCGATAACGAGCAATGACTAAAATGAAAGTAATCTATGAGGCAAGACTGGTTGGCTGGTGACTTAATGATGAATTTATCCTTAACATGACCTACAAAGTTCCGCAATAATTATTGATGTCTAGAGCGAGTGTTGTATGTTGTCCAATGGATTCTTCATTCTTATTTCTCAGTATCATCGTAGAATAGTTCATGATAAGATTTACAGATTTACTCCACATTGTGCAATAACTATTTAATACGTCTACAACCATATAAAAAATTACTCGCTATGTAAAGTTGGCACATAATACTCTTAAAACATTCACTGTTTCGTTTGTTGAAAAATCTAGTGCAAAAAGGAGCTTTCAGTGAATAAAAGCACTGTATTGTCAGTTTGAAGAAACGGACCGTTTAATTTATAACTGCTTTCTGATTGCAGACACTGGAACTAAGCTAGAAACATGACCAGTCGATAACAGGTAATCTTGGCCGTGACTGCTTCCAACATGAGAGCGTTGGTTCGCTCAACTCGAATGGGACATTCAAGATAATAACTTGAATTGTGGTCCTAAATTTCAATTATGTAAGCAGAATAACTCATGTTTTGTACTAAGTTTTCAAGAAGTTGTACAGATTTTTAACTCGACATGCCACACAGATAGATGATTAACTTCGCTTTGTCATGTGGTTATTTTAATTGCCCTCGTCCCTTAAAATTGTCGACAAATCTCGATCAAGCTAATATATATGAACATAGAGGATAATCTGGGTCTTCTTATGATTGTAGTTTTATCTTTCTTAATTATGTTAGTGCTAACCTAATTTTTCACGCCACGATTTTCAATAAAATTTAAAATAGGTTTAAAAAAGCTTTCAAATTTTTACTTCTTTACGAAATTCGAAATTTTTCGAGACCCGCCCGATGACCACAAGAGTGCAAACGCGTATCATATATAATAAATTTTTCTCGTGTTTTAAATGTTTTTTGCAGGGACAGCAATTCCTTAAATTCTCAGAACAAATACCCATTTGATAGTTGACTAAAATTACTTATTTTTCACCATTTTATTCACCACATGGTTTATGTATCAAAATATCGTATTGCAGCTGCATGACAGAAACAAGCAAATGTTACTTCAGATGCAGTGGGAGGAGCTTTGGCAGTTTAGCTCTTCAACAAACAGCTCTGGTAAATGTCGACTTCACGCCTCGAGTTGCATTCCGGTGACGTTAAGAGCAGAGTTTGGTTTAGCGGCTGTTGCTGGTGCTGGCGTTTATTGCTTTTGTTTTGTTCTCTCGGAGGACTGCTCTGTAATGTTTCTGTTTTATGGCTCCCTAGGAAAATTCTGACTCTGAATGAGTAAAATAAAACTGCAGCCTCCCACAGAATTTAAGTACCATCAATCTTACTAGCGTTTTATTTACTGTACGTGTACCTGCAAAAAAATCATGCCCATTCATAATCAATACTTATGTTATAAGATGTAATATAATTATAATCATGACCATTCTGTCACGTCTATGACAATATCTCTCCCTGGCCTATCTTTTGCAGCTGCAACATCTCATACACAACAATTGAAACGCGATGCACTGCATTTTATATCTATTGAAGTTCCTTCTTTTCAATTTGATTTTATCAGTGTCATTACACATTACTCCTTGCTCGTCGTGAGGAAAGCTGTTTCATAAAATATGAATATTAGAGAACACATACTTGGGTATTTTCAGATTCTTCGTCTAGCGTTTGGCCACAATAGAGGTTAAAACAATAATAAATCTCATAGTCCTAACTTCATTGTAGATGCATGTTTACACACCAAAACAGTGTCGAGCTCTTCAATGAGCTTTGTCCATCTCGCGTTTCCTCTACGATAAAGCAAGACACACAATTCCTGTATTTCGTTCACTTTCATTGATGATGAATTTTTGGGGGAAAAAAGTCTAATGCTTATGACATACTTTTACCTCTTTTTAAAAAGTTTTAACTATTTATATGGTATTAATAATCTTTGTTATCAGTTTGCAAAAGATTTAAATTATTTCTGAGATGACTTACAACATCAGCTATGATTTGATGACGCATCTGAAATTTGTAACATGAATAGCTAATATGCAGTATGAATAACGATAAAATCATGATTAGAACACTTATTAACCATGGCATATATTTTTATGGGCCTCTGCGAGAAAGACAGGTAATATATCCCGGGAAATCAATTATTGCCGTTTAGTCAGTAGATTACAGTCTCATTCACGGGGTAGATTTTATTTTAGAAAATTTAAACATTAATTCAAATCATAATTTGATGTTTTTAATTTTCGAAATAGAATATTACAACATTTTTACTTATGGAACACCAGGTGCATAGTAAGTTAAATACTGGTAGTGGTTTCCGTAGGTTTTTGCAGTTCAGCTTTTTCCTGATGAAATGCTGTAGGACAGAATATGGCGGCAACAACAACTAGTTGTTTGGCCCATTTTTGGGCTGCTATCCAAGTCCCATACTGTAATGCTACTCAAGTCCTATACTGTAATGCTATACAACTCCCATACCATAATGCTACACAAGTTCCATACTGAAATTTGAAACCTTCATCATAATGTCCATTCATGTATTTTAATCACAATTGAAGTAAAAGTAAATTATAGGCAGGTCAAATCGAAGCATTTTTACGGAGTTCAGTTTTAGAGGCAGCCATTTTAGTTATCTACTTGTACGAGTGCCATCATTTCCGCCACTCCGTCAAAGTGTAATAAGAATCATAATGGAAATTTTATCACAGTTAATCTCACTGTAAAACTGCTACGCTAATTATAATTTTTTGATTCACTCTAACTTAACAGCTTCTTAACAAATTAGCTTGTTGAGTATACCATACAAAATAATTCTATTTTATGCTACTTTCATCGCATTGTAATACGTTCTACCTAGATATATATAACACTCATTAAAAAAATTATCGAAAAACGTTTTGAAATCTAATAACATGAATGAAAATACTTCATGAAAGACAAATTTTTCATAAATATGAAATCGTAATCGAATATGAACGTCATTTAGAAGTTTCATTGTGTTAGGAGCGATTCTGGTTCCGCTGATGTGAATAACTCACCAGTCAAGATCATTTAGAACACAAGTTGTACAATAATTAATCGATTCCCTCATCACATAATGTGCTATTAAACTAGATGGAATCAGTGCAAATGGCCCCATTGAACATTGTTTATTCTGAAGACCTAGATAACATCAATAAAATCGGTGAAATTAACTCAGAAAATTGCGTTTGAACATAATTTTCTATCATCCATAGGAGCGAAAAAAGGAAATACTTTACGCCCTTCACAACTTTTTATTGGTAAGATATTGACCACAATGTTCAACCGAGGGAAATATTGTGAGGTGTTTGTGTCTTTTCAACATTTTTAATAGAAAACTAATATTTCAAAAAATTTCATACGACTGAAAATTGAATGCTTGAACGAGTAAAGGTTGCATCAAATAATTTTTAGATTTTTCAAATAGAAATTAGAATTTTATTTTTTTTGTTTAGGTTACATATCGCATTGACTGGGAAACTGTTATAAAATTCAGAATTGCCCATACTTAATTACGAGTATTACGATGGATTTATGTGAGAAGCCATTTGTGGAAAAAATACACTGAAATTAAGAACAAATGCTACTTGAGCTATGTCAAAACTATGGATTCATCCTTTTGACATTCACTTTTACCTTAGTTGTTATCTAAATATATCTATAGAAGTGATTGTACAGATATTTAAGTACTTTCTGACACGTATCAAATACTTGTTAAAATCTACGGTAATGACTACTAGTATTTAACTAACTCTGCTGGTTATCATTCCTTTCAAATCACTGATGAAAGAGATGCAATTTTCTCTTTATATTCTAAATGCTCAGAGTTTGAGCTCGAATGAAAAACAACTGTTTTTTAATGGGCAATTGGATTTAAACGGTGAAAAACATTGCTAATTATTCTCAGTTTTTATGAGGAAAACACAGGATAAAAAGTAAATGGGGAATTTATTTACAGACGTGAAACTTAATATGTAACTTGGAAAATTTCCCAATTAATTACTAAACCTACAGTTTTCAGTTAAAAGCTAAAATTAGAAATACATTTTTCTAAAAATGAACTTAAAAATTTTATGTAAAACATGCTTACAACTTTAATGCAACTTTACCCAGATTCAAAGGAGAGTCATATATGGTGTCTAGTACATGTATATGACACATCAGCGATGAATAGTCAACGCTGTGTTTGGAGCAGCATAAATTCTTAAGTAAAGTATTGTGCAATAAACACAAAAATAATGATACATTTGTATTATTTATTGGTAATAAAATGACTTTTTATGTACACAGCGTCTTTCTGTGTTCCTTTTACCGTGCCCTTCTTTCTGCTTCTGAGCTTTTCTTAGTTTTTGTGATTGTTGGACCAAACTTTTTCCATTCAGTTAAAACTATTAGTCCTGCACGTGAAAAAGTTCACGTGTTTTTTTAACGAACTGATTCCTTTTTGTTAGAAATTTCAATGTTTCATAATGAATTAGCTGAATCTGTTGGATGAGACAAGCTTGTTCTTTGCCATTTTTTCTTTCATTTTGCAATCGATGCTGCCTATCTAAAGTAGTTTCGATATTGAAGGTGAAAAAACTAACAACGAAGAAAATCATGTATTTTATTTGCTACTATTGTTGATAGTATCCAAAATACAATGTTTAAATATACGCACGTAAACTAAAGAAATTAAAGGTGTTAAGGTCTGTCACTGGCCGACTGACCGACCATGTAAACTTTTAGAAGTTATACTGTTGACACTTAAACATCCGTGAGATAATCAAGTTTTTTGGATCTTGAATTTAAGAAAAGGTATATTATTCTTATATTTTATATCGTGCGTGAGAAAGAGTCCAAGATGTCTTACTACAAATCAATGTAGAATCAACGACACTTACTTTTTAGTGCATTACATTAACCAAATATGCATTTAATTATCTGTTGTGATACGAAATGCAGGGAATGTGCTAACGAGATTTATGTCACGCAATTAGAACACAATTATAGCCATGTTATCGCAACTTTAATCCAAATGCTTTCAATCCTACTCGTACTACTATACTCATAATATTGCGTCGTTTCATATAATGTAAAACACGATTATGTATTTCTATTTGTCCTGTCAATTCTTCAGGTACTACCTCATACTTCAATTTAGAATCCATTTCCTCAAGGATCTGAGCAGATGAGACTTCGGATACAGAAGAAAGTTTTGAGCAAGTAGTCGATGGCAGAAATTGAATGATTCTTTGTTGTCAAGCTCAAGCTTTTCAAACATGTTGCTTGCGGGGGTCTCCAAGTTACAGAAACTGTTGAATGTTGAATACACAGATTTGATTGGTGAAATTTATTGACATCCGAAGAACTTCAGGAGTTCAATTCAGTTAATTTTTGTTATTTTATTACTATGTTTCAGAATAAAACTACGTGTGAATGGGATTAATGCTACGTAAATACTATAATTATCAAAGTGCTGGGAAAATTGACTCGTTCCTTGCACGTATGCAAACTTACGTAATCAATGTAGTGCATTTCAACTTTCAATTTTTTAACGTAAAAGATTACCAGTAAAAAGTCAAACACATCCGAATTTCTTATTTCAGTTGAAGAAAGAGACAAAAAAATGTTAAATTACCAGCTTCTATTAGCTCTCACAATGACGTAGATGCTGCCTATGTTCAAGTGCAGTTGATAAAAAAAATTTACATCAATGCACTTCATGATTCTGACATCATGTTGATAAAAAACAACACAAAACCACCTTTTTGTATCGTTCTATTATATAAGCATGGAATGAAGGTCATGTCTGTTACTAGGTTTGTTGGTTTAGAGACTGAAGAACTTAACAACCTAACCTTAATACAATTTAAATTCTATACGAGGATATTAGAGCCAAATGTTGAGTACAACAGTTTCGGAATCTAGGAAAAGGTGTAATAACTCATTGTGAGAAAAAGAAAAAAACATTGCAAGAGATAGTACTTCTACGGAGCAATTCAAAATTGTATTCGAGAAAATCAGATATTATTTCTGTGCGATTCATTATAATAGAAGAAGAAAAATTTGTAAACAGCTTGTTGGGTGGATAATATTTCTACCGTATTTCTTCTTGATTTTTCAATTTATTTATTTTTCATACCTATAAGGAAACCAGGAGCAAAACTCGACGCGAATTTCAATTCAAATATTCTTCACAAACAGCAAGAGTCATTCAGAACCACAAACTAGCCAAGGATCTTCTCAGTAAAATTGAAGTAGTCAAATAACCTTCATTTCAGGGCTGCTAAACTCCTCTGGCATGGCAGATATTGAAGTATTTTATGTCTGAAAATTTCCACCAAAGATATTTCTACGAGGCTGAGCTCCGCCTAAGTTCCTTTATCCGACAAATCAGTATTCCTTACGTTCCTGATTGGTTCATTTAGTGCGGATCTACTCATAAACCTGTAACTTAATACGATTGTGTCACTCATAGGATAGTGTTTGTGGTTTGTTGTATTTATAGTTTATATAGAAGACATATTTTGGACATTAACGAAATGCGAGACTCATCAGCGTAAATAAAGCACAAAGCGATCTTCCTCAGTAAGACTGCTATGAGAGGCAGGAGAGCAGTTTCCGTAATGATGCCTATAACGTTACCGAACTAAGGCCCACAATTTCTATGGGAATATGTGTTACAATTAATACGATAATGCCTTAGGCCGTAGGCGTGAGCTCAGAAAATGATTCCCTACGAAAATAGAACTTAATTTTACATAAGTTTATTTGACATTCATATTAGTAAATTCAATTGGTGTTTTATCACTTATTAGTGTAAGTGAACGGTGTTTTAAAATTTTTAATTCCCTTTCTTCAACATTTTAATTCGTAGACTGTAATTTTTTGTTAACTTATATGACAAAATGCTGAAACAAATTTATTTTTTTGCAAAGACTGTATCACAGAAACTGCAGTCCCAAAGAAGCAGGTACTGTATTTGTAATCAAATTTCTCCTCAGTTGCTTGCAAGTGTTTGCTGCTGCCACCCTAGTTTCATGCTAATTTTTCTTTTTCAGAGTGTTTTTGCATACATTTTTAGGTGTAGAAAATATCAAAATTACATGATATTTCCCATGCAAGTTGTTCATGGAAATTCATGAAAACTAATTGATTACTACAGTTTATTCCTTGTAAATGAGTAATAATATATGAGGAGCGAGAAATACCGTAAAAGAAATGATATTTTTCAGCGGGCAATTGACAGCTTCTTAGCACATACGCATACATCTCTCACAACAGGTGCTACCACGTACAAGTATGTTGTTCCTATCCTTGGATTAAATGTCACGTCTTAAGAACAAACTAGCCTTAAAAATTCATTTATAGAATAATTTCTGTAAGCATTTCACTATTCTAAAAATCTTTCTAGAGTCTGCATCATATTTAATCGATTACATTTTGTTGTATTATTTCCAGAATACATGTTGTGGCTAGTTACATTTTGTTGTGTTATTAAAAGCAGAATACATGTATTTCCAGAAAGCTTTTATTATAATTGCCCAAGTTTCAAATAGTTTGCATGGTGAAACAATGTTAAATAACAAAAAGCGTTAATGATCCAGACATCTTTGGCAAATACTTTCAAAATCAAACATGACGAGAGATCAACATCATAAAGACTATTTTATGGTCTGCCTTGGAATTCAAGTACTGAAATTTAATAATTATCAACGCAGACCCTATAATTAATAGGACCATTAAGCAGTCAACCTGCATGTAAATCTTTGCTAGAGCTCGATCACGGCACAACGTCAGCGTCAGTTTCGGTGGTGTATCTCTTTTTCTTGAAGTGAACATTTTTTTCATATAGATCACTAGTGCTCTCGGTAGTTTTGAGATCCTTTTTGTTAGAATAAAGACAGTTGTTAGCCTTTAAAATAGGAGTTACTGTCCATGTTCTACGTGCGAACTAATGTTCGACAATTTATCAAATCAATAATTCATTGTAACTTGAAAATATTTATAATTGGTCATTCCCTTTTCAAATATTTGTACGTAATCAACTATTCTTGTGCCTCTAGTATCATATATGCGCATAGTCATAGTTTAAATTTAAAATCGAACTTCTTATTGAAAGAAATTCGCCCCTCTAATTTGTATGACATAAATAGCTGCCATTTGTGTAACAGTGTGCAAGATGGCCGCCAAAAAAATGCATTAAGAAACTTTTCTAGCTTCTCAGCGTAAAGAAACAACTCTTATTATTCACATGACTACCTTGATGTTGCTTTAATTTGCCACTGTTTTCTGTCTGCAAGACGATGTGTTTTGTACAGCGCTAACAAACATTGTTAATTGAAGTATACATCTCCGCGAGAATGCATCAGCAGAACTCAAAGCTAAACCATATAGAATACAAGATGAAAAACTTTGTAGTCGTAATTAAAATGAATATTTTGAATATGACAGTTCCTCCATGTAGTAATGATGCAACGAAATATAGCGTTTGTCGTACACGATTGAGAGATAAAATTAGTCTTCTTTGTTGTTTTAAACGTCTTAAGAATATTCGACAGGGGTAGGAAACTTGTTAGGTTAAATTCTCACTCATGATCAATCAAAGGGTTTTTTCAAAAACCTTGTAGTGTATTTGTGAATCAGGCTTTGAGGGAATTCCATCAAGATAATAATGGTACATTCTTGTCGCATGTGTACTAGCCAACTATAATCACGTAGAAAAAACTGTAATGTATTTATTTATCATTTATGCAAATTTGATACACAGAATACAGCAAATTCAAACTACGGCAATGAATCATCTGAAGACTTGTAAACGGATACTACGACCTGTGTAGGTATACATATATAAACTACTGAGCCAAAATACTGGAAGATACTGACAACGTAATTTACAGTTGGGTCATCATGAAAAAATGCCTAAATCTGTAATTTCATTCATTTAGCGTAAACTACAGCCACGTGCTTCCATTATCCAAGAAAAGTAGATAAATGGTTTTTGGGCAAAAGGTTTGTGAAGCATTTTATTGACTGAAAACTCTGCATCAACTGAGGCTTACCGGCTTTAAACACGGTCGATTTTCTGAAATGCCAATGGTTGGACATTAATTTCATCAGCTTGATAGCTCCTCATGAGTGATTTAGAAACATTTCTTAAAATTTAATGTACTGGAACCTTTTAACGGAAATTATTTTTTGCGCTTCAAGGGTAAAATTTCCAATTATTTCGTTGTATTTCAAATTTTCAATTTTTCAAAGGCTTTTTTGCTTCAAAATTCTGAAAGAAGTCACTAAATAAAAGGTATTTGAAGTGAACAATTATAACATCTTTTCCCAAAGCTGATGAATTGAGTTTCATGTCATAAGGATTAATTTCCGTGTAGAACTTGAAATAATGAATCATTTCGAACTCTGTATGGTGCGAATAAAGCCTTCCCTTTATGGCAACTCAGCGGTTACTGCTGGCATTTATGCTCAGAGTTTGGCAGCTGCTGCAGTCGCTCTCACCTCACAGCCCCTGCAGCGTTCTGGCAATTCTGGTTACTTTGCCTGGTACTATGAATAGGTGCAAGGATCGCGTCTTCGTGAGCGTGCCAGTCTGAATTACAACTGGCAGTAGAATGGAATAAAATAAGACAATAGAAACGAGCTGGGTTGTTACCCAAGTCCCATGCTGTAGTATTGGATTATACACAGATAAGGTTGATAATGAAATGAGTGTTAACCAGCATTATTTGTGGGCCCTTTGAATTACTGAGTAGAAAACTTGACGTAGTTGAAACAGACCTTCACTTGAATTTTCTGCAATTTTATCTTGAATAATCCCAGTGGGAATTCAATTAGAGTGAGCTGTTAGGCTATGTGGTGGAAGACTTGCTGACGACTCGTTGGATCTCAAACATAGAAATCTCAAAAGTTGTTAACGAGCTCGTGTTTGAGTACCATAAGTTACCTAACTCATCTACAGCCCTCTGTAATATAGGTAATAATGTTCTGATATATTATTATTAAAACTTCAGGAATGACAGATCATGCCAATTTTAGTTACAGTAGTAGAGCTAACTTGAATTATTGTTGTCTTGTTTGTTACTTACACCTGTAAATGGCAAAATATCTAACAAAAAAATCCTCAAATTTTAGAATGATATACTTTTACAATAATGTATCTGGATTGCAACAACACATTAGGTTTGATTTTGCCTATGTCAGCGCCAAGGAGACTGATGCTGAAGCTCTACTTCAAACCTGGATGAAAACACATCAATGAGAACTCAATATACAGCCTGCCATTAACAGACTTGCCTGCATGTTTTCCATGCGTAAATGATTGGTTGACAAAGTTAAACAAATCACTGAAAAGACCTGCCAGCAGTTCAATCAACTTTTGAAGCTCCTTAATTGGAAAAGCGCAATGAAGTTTGAATTTAGATTTTCGCATAGATTACTTTGTTCAAATCCTGCCACCAACGACATTTGATAATAGAATTTCTGGTAGTCTTTATACATATTATGTATGAATATGGATGATTTTCTTTGACAGTTTATTCCGTCCGGGACAATAATACATATAATTACTGTGAGCATCGTGTCAGAAAAATTCTCTTCACACTAGCTAACTGGTAGCTTTTGCTAGCTATCAACTTACTTTTACGAGCACACTTAACCACTGGAAGTGAACACTCTTCTGCAAGTAAATCCTCTCTTTTTCAGATCTATTGACTTTTTCTCTTCAATACAGCTCTGTTTTTAGCCCGAAATCTAGGAATAATTCTGAAAGTTGCAACTGTATCCTACACTGGGAAAGCACGGTTTAGAATTTCAAACAGAGCACCGCAATATGTGTCGCTTTTGATAGATAGGCGCTATTTTTCTGCAGTGGCAATTTCAACTCAACGGTTCATGAAAATGGATCAGTTTATTGTTTCCGTCTCACTGAGAAGTTTGTTCTCGTTCAGTCGAAGAAGAAGTGTTTGAGCGAAAGGAATCTGTTGGTTTCGGACAATTTAGGGATTTTGAGAAGTTTCATCATCTGTACCGACACTATGTCTACTTCCCAATATTTGTATGTTTCGTGGTATCATAACTGCCGGAAAGTTAACAAATTTTCCTCTTACTTTTACCTACTCTCACACCTTTAAACAGGAGTGTCTGCCATTCGATGATCGTGTGAAAATAGACGATATGAATCTGTTCGGTAGACTACGAATCTAAATTCTGTTTTAATTCCTAAAAATGTTCATCTAAGAGGTGTGCAGTTTCACGTCAATTTACTTTAAATTGAAATAAATTCCTTGTCTGTAGTAGAAATACTTTACTAAAATGAACGTGTACGATCACGACAAGCAAAATTCATTTGAAAAAAATGTTCTTGTGAAATTTTGAAGTATTATGTCATAAAAACTGAGAATGACGCACTAATACATGCCTAATGCATCTTCGGCATTTGAAAAATGTAATTTAAAGTCAAGAGATACGGTTGGTGTGTTTTCAAATTATTTAATAACATTAATTTCTTATATCTGACCATGGTTTCCCTAAACACTGACAATCGCTGGCTTAGCACAACAAAGTGAAGTAGTCTCCTCCTTCGACTTTGACAAACTTCTCGCCCTTCTGTTCAGTAGAGGCAACTTCAAGAAGTAAAGTTACTGGCAATTTAACCCTTGTGTGGTGTTCATATTGTTGTTACTCAGCCAGTGTTTGTGGGTCTGGTGGAACCGTTGCGTTAATGCCTCATAATCAAACACTTTTATGTTAAAAGGCACAAGAGATGTTTACTTCATCTCGATTACAAGCAGTTTAAACAGTTAATATGTTAGCAATAAAAATGAAAATGGACCAAACTCCACAGTAAAAACTCCACACAAGGATTAAAAGCAACGTGAGTGTCCGTTGAGAAATACATTAAAGTTCCAAACCAAATATGATAAAAATCGTTTGTCGATAAGCTGTTCACTTGGATGCACGAATAACGAAATTATTTGCAAGAATTATATGTGATAAATTTTCTTAGAAGAAGGAATTGTCAGCCATTCATTTCACGAATAATTTTAGTCTTATTGATTTTCATGACAATTCATAAGCGAGTAACCCCCTGGCATTTAGCTCAATAAAATGCTCTGCACCACTTATCATTTAAACTATTATATGTGCTCAATATAAATAGGAACTGCCCATAAATGGGTTAGAAGTTGAGCACAATTATTGAAGTTGAATTGCTTTCAAGTTAAGTTCAATTAGTGGGTGCAAATTTATCCGAAATTGAGGGCTTCCACGACGTCTCAGAGTTTCTGTACTGTTATATAATTCAAGTTAGTGATTTCAAAGCAAGTGTTTTCAATTTTTGGGAAAGATAATTGATGCAGCGCAAAAACATAAACACGCTGGCATTTTTTCAAATAATGATGACTAGGTATAGTATTTTATTTGCATTAAAAAGGAGCTTCTATTCAGTTACAGAACTGTTTCTACAACTGCCAGTTCTTGACAACACGGCAAAGCAGTCAAAGTTCAATTTGAACGGAGGCACGACTCCTTCAGAAAATTAATTTTTCTTTGATTTTTCCCTGCCCCAAAATATGCATTTTGATTGGTCTAATTTAATGCTGAGTTCAGGACGCTGACACTACAATCAAATTTATTAATGACAGGCCAATGTATACACTTTAATGGCTTTGAATTGAATGGTGCAGTATTTATGTATATTTACTAACAGGAAAGCGTGAATTTTATTAAAAAACCTAATTTTTATTTACCAGCTCTTGACTTCACTTTCCAGACGCTCATGCGAATGCTTCAGGGGAACTAAAGAAAATTACTTAATCTCGAGGAACGACTAATTATGATAATTTTTTTGTACAAAATCATTAGGGAGAAAAAGAAAATATTTTACCAAAAGAAATTTAAATAAATTTTAATGCACAAAATATGTTAGATTTTAGTGCAAGTTTTACTTCTTTTCATATTTCAACCTTGAAAACAGAATACAGTATTGCTCTATTAAGAATAAATGTTATTTTTTTAGAATGTTATATATTTTATGAGAAAGAATATAAATAACAATTCCTTATCGGACTAGTAATAAAGATCAAGTTCATTTTCAACAGTAGCTCAAAATAACGAAGAAATACTAAATAACAAGTAAGAAATAATAGAGAGCTTCATATATATATTCTTCAATAGCTGCAATGTACTGAGCTCAAGGCAATTATTATTCAAAAACAAGATTTTGTTTCAGTGTAGACTTCGTCATGTGCACAGCTACGTAGAAGACTTTCAGCTGGCAGTTACAATTCCAGCGTGCAATTCTCCACTGAAATGGAGTAGTCGAAAACTAAATCTAGCAGTTTAAATTATCGTTTATATGCACGGGAGATTTTACCTGAAAAAAATACTACACCAATCCATTACTAGATAAGTTTTGATCTTCATTGCTGATATTAAAATTATTTTCTTGTGTGTAATTACCACAACAACAAACTGGAGCAACAGTGACTGTAAATACTGAATACATTCATATTCCTAATAGTCTTGGCAGTGCCAGTTAGGGAACACGGTCTGCAGAATTTAGTACATAATATTACGAGTCGAGTTCAGGGTGAAATATAAAGCCTTTACACCGGCCAACCGGCTACGATTGGGCTTTTTTATTCGCTAGATAACGATGAACACGCAGAGCTGCTATGCTTTCTCGGTGTGAAAAGAATTTTCTACACTGCTTTTAGCGAGTAAACTGTACTCGGATCGAATAGGAGAGCTAATAAAGATTCTTCTCGACAGCAGCAGCTTACTATAAAACTCAATATGAGACATTGTTCAGAATTCGAACATAAACATATAAAGTTCAATTGAATTTATTTAGTTCTGTTCAGTTGTTTAATTTAATCCAAAAATTTCTTTTGAATCACAATATAATGTTAGCTTATTTTCTTTCGCTTAAGGTGCTGTAAAAATATTGGTATGCTTCGTAAAAGTGGGAAACATCGTGACAAAAAAAACAGGAAATAATGGGTAACGAAGAGTGAACTAGTCAACCTACTTTTGCTAATTGCCCGAAAGAAAATGTAAGCGTAAATAATCTAGAGCTCTGTTTCTGCCGAAAAAGGGAAATATAGTATTTTTAAATATAAGAATGTAGAGCTTTAACTTGATATGTCTCACGATTCTTCAGGAAATGTAGTACTCTTTATTTTTAAGACTCCAGAGTGAGTAATTTTTACGACAGTCCTGAGCTGTATAAATTTTATTTTCTCTGATAACTGCACACTTAACGCACCAAAATTTCATTTTCTCGTCGTAATTATACCAAAGTTGTATGTCATTATTCAAAAATATTTAGAAATTTTCCCGCTTCTTTTTAGTATGAATAAACCACTATCTATTTCTTATTCGTAAATATTTGCTTCTCATCATTTAACAGTAAGGCACCTAAAAAACTCGTCAGTGCCTAATTACATACATTGTACATTTTTTTCTACTCCATTTTTTCAATTGAAAGTAGGTTAAATTTAAAATAAGTCATGTTAAAATGAAAAAAAAATCAAGTTTAAATCAACAAAGGTTGACTTCAATTCAAAATGAACCAAACTCAAAAGAAGATTACTCAGTTTCATGTTTTAATTTACAACCACGAATGTACTTCAATAAACAGAGCTAATATTATGTACATAATCCTCAATTTTTGTATCTAATACGCTTAGGGGATACATATTTTTGCATTTTGTCTCATAGTTTTTTTTCATAAGAAAACTTGGTCAAGAGCAGTACCCCAATATGAATGATTCTGATTGCAGTGAGGCCAGTCATATTTTGACACCATTCAAAAAAAGTGCAAAAGAAATGGGAAAAAAATATTCGTATCAAGCCTGGAACTGAAAAATTTAGACATGGTCAACCTTACAAATTAAAGAAGATATTTTTTATCCATATAATTATGTTTTAATGTAAATTTCTTTTAAATTAATTCACTATATTTTTATAATGTTTCACAAGTACTGAATACTCTATAAATTGATGGTTAACATTGGTTACATTGCAAAAATATACATTTTATAAATAACTGCTGACTGTAAAATACGTGTTACGGTGACTAAATACTTTGATGTTATGTAGTGACAGATTGATAAATGGAGGTTCATGTGCATATTTTACTGCTTTGAATATGAACTCAGGTAATGGCGACTTACCGTAAGTTATTAGTCTAAAATGTGTACGTACGTAACGATAATGTAATTGTGAATTGAACTTACTTCAAATCTAATTTGAATATTTGAGGTTGAACTTGGCTGATAGGAAATTAAACTTGGCTCATCTTAAATTGAACAAGCGTTATTTTGAAATAAAAATTGATTATTTTAAATTAAACCTAACTGATTTAAAACTTAGTTTGACATTTTTAGTTTTAACTTTCCTTCCTTCAAATTCAGGTTAAAATGGTATAAATATCACGCAGTAAGAATAAGGCAGCCAAAATACGACTAAATAGAGATCCTCCACGAAATATAAGCAATCCGTTCGTCATTCTTGCTCATTTTGTAGTCCTTTTTATGTACCTTAGAAAGAAGCACCCAATAATAGCTCATAGAACACTGAAGAGCCCTGAACACAAGCCCGGAGAGAACACCAAGTTCGCGTGCCCCAAGGCTCTGTATCAGGGCTGCTCTGTACACAACTCTTCCATTGAAGTTGAGGAACGGTCGTCGCATGTTTTATCAGACCACACAGCCGGACCCACAGTATCTGCAAAGTGCAGGACTTTGGATGCTTCAAGCTCTGTGGCGAGGGAATTACATCTGGGCTTCCAATTCAATCAGAAAGAAAGAGATGTAATTTGAATTGGCTCTGTAAAATGTGTTATGAAAAGAGTCACCGAACTTACGTGGTTTCCCACTCAAATTTACTGTTAGTCATTTTTTACAGAGCTTTGGTGGCATATGGCCATTTGTATACGATTTTTAATTAAAAAATTACAAAAATACCTGAGTATGCCTGGATTCAACTTCAGCTTTTTGCTATTGAATGCATCTCAAAGCTCACATCTGAATCTGTATTCAAAGTTATCAAGCGAGAAACGTTCAGACTTTAGTTGGTGTTTTAGCACATATTTAATTCAGAATGTGGCACAACTTCAAATCTCATGGTGAGTTTTTGTGTAAACTAATAGCATTGCGGGTGTCAGTCCAGGCAATAAAGCAAAACAATTATCACCCAAGCAATAATAAATTATAGTACAGCGGTGCCATTACATGACACAGCACCCGAAAAATTTAATCAAAGGTGCGTTTACATAAGCTAGATCCAATGAAGCCGCATTCTCTTTTAAGCAAAACGCCCAGGCATTTCAGTTTGGGTGATGTCTTGTCTTTGCAGCTCATTATAATGTTAACAAAATGCACCATTGTACTTCAACAGTCTTTCAAATACTTTATTTCCATTTGTTTGGGTGTCCCGTGAGAGAAAGTTACTTTTTTCAGTTTTACCAAAAGTGTTCTTCTCGACGAAATTAATTGTCATAATTTTTTCCTAGCAATCACCGTAGCTTCCAACAGTTTAGCTTTTAACTACAACAAATCATTTTAAGTCATGCTACTACAAAACATAATATAATGTTTAAGTTACATATATTTTAAATTAACTGCATCATAGTATTCTTAATGAAGTACAGTGGTATTTTTCATTATTAATTTTTCATTGACTTGACTTTATCTTTTAAACGAATCAAGTGAAGCCTTATTCGCATGATAAAACACCATGAACTCTGAAGGATGAGGATGGTAATGGCGTAGAAAAAAATTTTAATGGCCCATGAAAAGCATATTGCAAGAATTAGTTCACAGTTCTAGAACTACGAATGTGTTATCCGAGCAAAACGAAAAACTTGAAACAGAAATTTACTTGCTCACCGAGTTGACTTTTTTTACATCAACTCTTAATTCAACCAACGATTGCTCTATTACATAAATCTAAGCATATATGACGTACAATTGATCACGAATACTTATTTCAAATTAGTGATATTTATACCCTTATTTTTAGCAAATTATTCTGTATGCCTTATTTTTAGACATATATGAACGCATAAACATTTTAAGGTCACGAGATGATTCTTTGAAGCTGGGGACAAAATCTTCCTCTTCAAAAAGTATTATACTTTCCACGGAAATATGACTGCAACTTTCCCGTCCTCCTCAAGATATTTTATTCTACCCAGCCTCTATTGGCAGAGTCCTCTAGGCTTTCATCTTCCGTGCTGTAAGTGACAAACTTCTGAAACTGTTAAAAGAATTTTAAATCTTTGTTCATCCAAGTGAAGTGAAGTTTGGTGTCAAGAACATTTCAAGTTCTACAATGATATTCATAAAAGAAATTCATGCGCAATTTTGCAAGCGCTGCAAAGTCGGCGCAATTGGCACTTGCTTGCGGTCCTAAGTTCACACTAGCTTTATTCATTTACTTTTTGAAGTCCAAGGTGAGACTCAAATTTAAATTTGTTTACTTCAGTACTTTTAATCAACTTGACTCGATTTAAAGACCAGTAGCATTATGAAATGAAGTTTTGTCAGTTATTTTAAGCCTAAATTGTTGAGAAATGAGCATTGAAAATACATTCATTACATGATTCTTCTTTAACGAGTCTGTTGATAGAAACTTCGATGATAATTACTGTTCAGATTGCTGCTTTTTGAGAAAATAAAACTAAACTGCGTTGCATAGTGGATTATCATAGTAAATTAGTACATGGTTTTTAGGGTCACACGTATTTTTCTGTAGTTGTTTTGGTGGGGGTTCTTCTAGGGTAGTGATACAGTCAGCTTCGTAGCTTGCAGATTTATTATTGAGCACGTGAAATCCGTAAACCGAGACCCGTCAGAGAGACTGAAAGCGCGAATAGAATTGTTGTTCACTGGTTAATGGTTGTGCGCAGCGCCGCGGACTGACGGGCGTTTAGTTTTAGAACCTATGGTTGCTTACGTTCTTCCATAAACGAGAGTTACCATTTGAAGTCACGACTATGATTAAATTTTACTTGAAAAAACAATCACGAGTAGCGTGAAATAAGTATAAAGATTTACTCTAAAATATTACTAATTTTAATAATTTTAATACTAAAATAATTACGATATTTTAGCGGTCGCACAGGTTTGATATCATTTTCTTGCATCCTCTTTTGAAATATTTAGAGGCTTGCTATGTTCCGCCTTAGTAGACCAAATGCATTATACATTTAAATCGTAATATTTTATGTTATGCATAATTTCAGTACGCTTCGTTGGTTCTTTAAGTCAATTTTATTTTCAATTACTTTTATAGAAATAATCCTCGAGCCTGATAGTAAATGCTTCTCATTTATTTTAAATATTTAAGACCTAGTTTATTAGTCGGTTATTCAAGTACAAATTGAACGTCATTCTATCGATAAATTGTTACAAAAACATCAGAAACTAGTAATTAAAAATGCACTGATTGGAGAAATTATTTTTGATACAGTAGTTAGTAACACTAACAGTACTATTGTAAGCAAGGATGAAAGCCAAGTGAATAGTTACTATGAATCTTGTAAATTTAATTGACAACCTCTGCTTGAACACCAGCAATAATTGCTTTAACTCGCAACGTATACACGGCTCGTAGTCAAATGCATCTTCGAATGTCATGCACTAAAGAGCCTTGATGTTGGAGCGACTAAGCCGTCAAACCATTATTTCATTAAGACAACTAACCCCCAAACCATTAAGTCACCAAGCCAATTAACCCCCAGGCCACTAAGCCACCTGACCCCTCCCTGCACCATCAAGCCCCTCAACCACCAAGTTACCAAACCCCGTTTTTTTTCATCAAAATTCATTGTTAAGTTATCCTTCATCAGGGAATGATCGGCGACGTAAACTCAGGCGTTTCTTCATTTTTCGTCGAGCAATGAATTGAAGTTCACATAGCATAACTTTGTAAAGAAATTTTCTCAGTAAACATGAGGAGGACCTCCACGTCTCTGGTAACAAAGCACAGGCACTTTCACTGCCAAATGCGCGGCAGCTCAAGAGCTGCAATGTAATTCAGGACCTTTCTCTAGTTGGACCATATCAAGGCATATGATTGTGAAGCTTTTTTACAGAATATAGTAACGGCTGAGTATAGCAGCTACTTTACTTGCAACCTTGCTATGTCATGAAGGATGTACTTGTGTTATCTACTTTGATGCTGACAATTAAACCAGAAAATTTTCGGAACATATTCGGGAACATGAAAAACTTTGTAATGACGTCCTTTCAGCTTCTTCATCGCTACCACTAACATAATTTTGTTTCTGAAAAAATAAGAGAATCAAGCTTTTACGTGAATTTTCAGATGTGAAGTGTCAATTTTTGCATGGGTATAGTTCATATTTTCGTCAAAAAAATTGTTTCCATTCTTACATTTCACATGTTTTTATAAATATTAATTTTTTAACGTTGTTTGAAGTATATATCTTTGATAGATGATAATGTAAAGTTTTTAAAAGCATAAACATCAGTCCCACTTGCTTACAGGAATTTTGCGTATGTAGTACACCATGCGGTTTAGATTTGTTTAGCTAAAACAGTGCGTTGTTCAAAATCTTAATATAAAAAATATCAACAAAATTGAAACCAAAAAGTTCAATAAGAAAGTTTTAAGTATGATATAACAGTGCAGGATCAGTCTGCTCAGATAATACTTTATGAAAAACTTTACAAGTCAATTTAAAAAATAACATGGCCCTTCACATAACCTACATGGGCTAATGAATGAAAAACGGTCTTGGAGTTAGGTGCCTGTCGATAACTCTAAACTGGAAATGCAGGACTCCGCAATATAAATTCTGGTTTTAAGTTTATGGCCCCAAAATCAGTTTCCTTTCTGCATACTCCGACTTTCCTCAGTTTCTGGGGCTTGTGTAAACTGTGAACGTTTGCCTAAACTGAGTTCTACTGAATTATAGTTCGAATTGTGTCGTGCGGCTCTAATAGGCTATTTGCGCAAATGTTCTTGGCTTTGAATTTCAACACGCCACATGAATGCTAATATCTCGGTGGCAAGTAAAGTTAGACTACAAGGGATGTGCTATCAGATGGTTCTATTTCTTTACTGCAAGAACTTAATGTCACAGT
>VCRD01001302.1:57272-99682 GCA_006783055.1 Trinorchestia longiramus
TTGCGATTGGCCTCTTGCGATTAGCCTCTTGCGATTGGCCCCTGGCGATTAGCCCTTGGTTATTGGCCTCTGGCGATTGATTGGCCACTTGCAATTGGCCTCTGCAGAATTGTCTCTGATGATTAGCCTCAGGCGATTGGCTTCTGGTGATTGGCCTCTTGCGATTGACTTCTGCCAAATTGCCTCTAATGATTGGCTTCTGGCGATTGGCCTCTAGCCATTGTGTCTGAGTCACTGGCCTCAAACAAGTGGCTTATGTCGATTGGCCTCTAATTATTGACTTGAGTGGTTGGCTTCTAGAGACTAGCCTATGTACAGCGATTGGTGTTGTGTGATGTCTTGTGAGGCAATAGAAGTTTGGCGATATTTTAGACGCGTTTTGCAGATTTCTCATTCAAACGAGAATAACAACTTTTGTATTCATTGTTGTGTTCATCTGCATAGTTTTGACAGCATAAATAACTTTGAAATGAAATAAATGACGTACTAGGGTGAAAGTGAATTCCTTCTTTCTATTGGTGAAAAATTAAAAAATAATCAGCTATAAACTTCAAACCACTATGGGATAATTGAATATATTCTCTGCTTTATCCATTCCCAAATGAAATATGAGAGACTTTTAACGTTTTATTTACATTAAATTTGTGTAATACCACCTTATTACGTGTGCTAAACCTCTACGAATTACTGTCTTAATGGCTTGGACAATTTTGGTTATCGAATTGCAACAATTTCATAACTTTTTCGCACAAAGAAATTTAACCTTAATTTCAGATTTTGAGAGCTCCATAAAAACCAAGCTTCGCTTTCACTTTTTCCCAAAAGTCTGGTTTTCTTTCGGCTTACATTACTCTTTTATTTTCAATATGAACCTCTGATCTCAAGTTGAAATACTTAAAGTGTATAAATTTGACAGAGTGTCGTATATACAGAGTGCAGATCTCAACCATGATATCATATTATTGATGCATTGAAATAATTGAATCCGTTGAGCGATGGTGGTCACATCAAATTCATGAGCTATTTCTGTATATGCCCGAGCTATAGTATGATAGCATCCATGCATTTCTCATCCCTAATATAACTACGGAAGAAACATTGTGTTTGCTACTCGAACTCTCAATGTCTAACTAAACCTAGCCCAGCTTATTAGTGGATTCTTTAACTGTTAAACAAGCACAAAAATTATTTGTACTTTACACAGCAAATTATTATGCATTGAAACTATTTTCAAAAGCAAGTGGCTCAACATGCAAAGTTGAATATCCACTGTACTAAATAATGTGTTCTAGTACCACTACGCAAATCAACTACAACAACAACACTATACAACACCACAACACCATTACACAACACAACAATACCACTACACAACACAACAATACCACCACACAACACCACAATACTACTACAAAACACCACAATACCACTACAAAACACCACAATACCACTACACAACACAACACAACAATACCACTATACAACACAACTATAATCCCGCTGCCGACATGGTTGACGCGGCTAGAAATACGGCATGGGACTTGAGTAAACAATCGAATAATTATCGAAGTAATTATCCGACCCAAGAAAGGGCCAGAAGGTTCGTTCCTATAGCCTCATTCTATTCTATTCTATTCTTCTATTCTATACCACTACACAACACAACAATACCACTACATAACACCACTATACCACTACACAACACCACAATACCACTACACAACACATCACAACAATACCACTACACAACACCACTATACCACTACACAACACCACAATACCACTACGCAACACAACACAACAATACCTCTACACAACACCACTATACCACTACACAACACCACAATACTACTACACAACACAACAATGCCACTACACAACATAACAATACCACAACACAACACAACAATGCCACTACACAACACAATAATACCACTACACAACACAATAATACCACTACACAACACAACAATACCACTACACAACACAACAATACCCTGTATTCGAAATCTCCACCATGCTCAGAAGCCAGCGAGGCCAGCTGAATGGCAGGGTTGGAACCTGATAAGCAGACGCCTTCTCTCACTCTGTGGAGGACAAAAGCGTCTTTAGTTATTTATTTAAACATTAAAATTCTATTGAAACAAGGATATTATGTGAAGTTTGCAGTATTTCGTTAAAAAGGAACGTGAATGTTACTGATTCTGCATAGGAAAATACGAAATTTTACTTGTTTAGTTTCAGGTGCAATCAAAATGTCTCTAGGGTGAATCACTTTCACTGGATCTAACTTTCTAACTCACAGGGAAAGGATAGAATGACTTCAGCGTTGGTATGCTGAGAGTAACACAAAGGATCTCTTTTTTATTTACATTTTGACCACAACGGATAATGAATTGCCGGTTTTATTACCACAACGGACAATGAATAACTGACTTTAGTGCAAGAATGGACAATGAATTGCTGACTTTAGTGACACGACGGACAATGAATTACTGGTTTTAGTATCACAAAGATAAACTGTTATCTTTTATTATGTTCTAAAGCCAAAGTCCTTCAAAACAACTGCTTATCCCGCTGCCGACATGGGTGACGCGGCTAGAAATACGGCATGGGACTTGGGTAAACAACCGAATAATCATCGAAGTAATAATCCGACCCAAGAATGGGCCAGAAGGTTCGTTCCTATAGCCTCATTCTATTCTATTCTATTCTATACACTTGATAGAAGTCGACAGAGAGGTAAATACTAGTTTTGTGTTACTCAACACACGTCACACAACTCATAATACCAATAGAGCTATGTCCCAGTCATGCTATCATACTATCTCATACGACATTTATCATAGCTCTCATACAATCATCACCACATTATCTCATTAAAATATCAGCATAAGATTTCATTTAATGTCCATTATAATATCTTATTCAATGGACAACACAACAACTCATTCAGTCATCATCAAATCTCATTCAGTTAGTATCAGGTGATCTCATGTTGTTCATTCAATTATTGTCTTATTATACAGCACCAGTCAATAAAATTAATTCAAATAAAGGCCCATCATGCATTTAACCGCGGTCCATCCACACAAATCAATCATAACAGAACCTTTTATAATTTTTGATAGACGCGTACGAGCATCAAAAACGCCTGTTAGCTTTTTTCCGTCATTTTTATCATCTTTCTTCACGTAGACTCTATGAAATTACAAAATACAGCGGAAAAAAAGATTTTTCCAACTGAAATCCAATTTTTGCGTACAAGTCGATTAAATGTACATGCGTTTGACATGAACGTGTTGCAAAAATATCGCATTTCTGATTTATTATTCAACTGAATAAACTAGATAATGATACGAAAACTTTACTCCTTCATTGTCTCTCGCATTTGGTAGTGAGCTGCAAACTTCACATAAATGTGGAAGTGGACAGTGGTCAAATTTAAATTTAAACTAAAAAACTGCTACTATGACGCAGTCATTGAAGCGTAAACTTAAGCTTAAATTTAAACTGAAAATCATTGCATGAGTGGAGCTCATTGAACTGCAAAAATTTCCTCACTCATTTCGTCATCTCGATTTATATCCCACGACTTAGAAGTTCAGGCTAACATCGACAAATAATTTCTATCTACAATTTTTGCGAAGTCAAAAGGAAAAACAAAATTTCCTTTGGTAACTTCAGGTGAGCAACTCCCTCAATAAGTGAAGTTCTAAACGACCATTCATATTTAGCACGTTGTATCGTTCCATGTACAATAAGGAATGGACCCGGGTACAAAGTTAATCTAGATGCGACATATCTCAAAGTTACGAGTGCCGGCTTGAACAGCCCGTTCGAATTTTAGAATTTGGCCGTACCGCAGCGGTTATTTCAGCGGGCAGCAAATTAGAAGAGTCGAGGCAGTGTGGTCTGGCAATAAAAGGCCAGAAAAACACCTCGCACTCCGGCTGCCGAAGGCAAAAAAATTTGCTTCCACTGCGACCGTCCAGCGAACTAGGGACCCTGCTCGCTTGGTTATGAAGCCTCCAGGGCTGTGCTCAAATTCAGCAAAAGAATATGACTGCAAAAATTCATTGAAATGACAAAACTGTGCACGTTTTGTGTTCCTGACATAGGAAATAAAAGATTGATTAATATGTGTTTAATGTTTCACAATATATTATTTTTGGAATTGATGGTACAATCATAAAAAGCTCTTGGTTCCTTGCTTACAACCACTTCTCTTAGCCAATGTATGAGCATAGCACAGACTTAAAATTACAACAGTTTTAGAACAGCTTAGAGAAATAATACCTTTTCACTAATGTTCATGACATTTTGAGTCAAAAAAATGTTCATGACATTTTGAGTCAAAAATTGGGTCCATGAGTCAAAAAAAATAGTTGTGCATCAGCATTAACTGAATGATGTTCGAATGTCAGTTGTTGTAACAGCTACATTATGACATCAGTAACAACAACAATATGACATTTGATCATCAGTTGTTGTAACAGCTGCATTATGATAGAACGTCATGTTTTTCAATGAACGAACTTGCGTCTTCCCACTGATATATTGTAGAAAGGCGCTAACTAAAAACATGAATTCATAAGCCATTACCTGATTCTTACCGTGCCGCATAAGGTTATTATTGCTGTCCCAATTTTTTATTCTATTTTCTAGAAGTCTTGCGGATAGCAGCATAATTAAAAGTAGTACAATTTCCTCCGTTTTTGTACTAACTGGATCATATAGTTAATAGAAGTGTTATATCTTCACATTTGTCAATCTCAATATGCATTTTTTGAAGTTTTCATGTGGCTAATATTAAAACGAGTGCAGTGATCGTATGCTGTACTCTCAGTCTGCTCTCAAGAAAAAGTTCTTTAAGAAGCATTCGCGCTTTTGAAGCGTGACGAGTTCTCTTGAAGCTCACGAACCATCAGAAAGACGTATCCAATTTTGCTTCAAACAAAATTGCGGTGCAAAAACTTATTGGTGAAAAACTTGTGAATTATGTGATGGAAGAGCTATTAATCTTTACGAAACTCCAATTATGTGCTTGATCGAGTACTTAAAATATGCTTGATCTCGTGAAAAAACCTCAGGGTTATTTAAATGAACGTTTTTGTTATTATTTGTAATATTTCTGTACTAATTTGTTAGCTTATGAAACACACACGCAATACCTGTAGAGTGTTGTGAAAATTTGGAATAGTAACTTTACGAACGAGTACATTTGAAACAAAAATATTACTTAAAGTGCAAAATTCACAAGAGGATAAATTAGATTGGGCACAAGAAGAAAATATTATTTGATGAATTTCGAACAAATTTAGGTGTTAAGAGGTCATTACAAACCACTTGCTGGAAAAATAACAGTGCTGGCTGAATGGAAGATCAAGCTGGCAAGATGTATGTAGGTATCTAGATAGAACTGATAGAACTATATCCTGGTTTAATATAAGAATTTGGTCTGTTACACTGGGTTATGCTAATCAATGAAATAAATGTTGACTAAACTAGTATCAAGCGATATCTGCAGACGGCTGAAACTGGAATTGAATGCCGAGTTTTAAAAGCCCTGTAGATGAAGACACAGTACGTTAAAACCTTGCATAACTCTTGAAAAAAGTATTTGTCAAGTTGTATAGTATCAAGACAGATCGTAGATTATGAGACTGCGGATCAAAAATCTTATCAAGACCCTGCGGATTAGATTTTGGATGCATCTCCATCACTGCTTATCCAATGCCAGAAAGGACAAAGCTCTTCGCCTGAGCCTCTGAACTTGGAAGCTCAGGGCGCTACTCCAAACCAACTTTGCGTTCAAGTTTCTTGGATGAGGTGAGGTGTTTTGCTTATGTTTATTCCTTGCCTCAGTTTGGATTACCTCAGCTCTTCGGAGGGTCTCTCAGCCAGCCCCTGCACGTAGCTGACCTGGAGAACAAAATAAATTGGAAGTTGGAGGGGATGTTTTCTCGGGAGGTGCTTCACAATTGACATGGTTGCTTTTATCGACTACCCCTCTAAAAACTATGGAGTTATATGATACATAAATTTTTTAGTCTA
The DNA here is from genome assembly GCA_006783055.1 of Trinorchestia longiramus. Classification (NCBI taxonomy): domain Eukaryota; kingdom Metazoa; phylum Arthropoda; class Malacostraca; order Amphipoda; family Talitridae; genus Trinorchestia; species Trinorchestia longiramus. The sequence continues at coordinate 63,330 of VCRD01001302.1, forward strand.
GAAGGAAATTAGGTCACAGAAAATTGTTACAGATAAAAAATAGAACAAATTTAGAAGGACGGCATCAGCGTAGATGTGTTGTGTCCGACGTTTTTTGTATCTTGTCCTCTAAAACAGTTAAAAAGTTAGTATTTTGTGATGAAGTAATATTAGCAAGATCATTTTATAATTTTCTTGCCTTGCAACGTATAATACGGAGCTCTAGAACTTACACACCTAAACTCATATGTATATTCTTTTTGTGAAATTCCTCGAAATGATTCATTCTATAGTGTCATTTATTTTTGTTATTTTTATACTGAAGTTGAAATCAGATACTCTGAAATTCCAAATGCTGTTCTCACCAGAGCAGATTACAATATAAACCTCATGCTACTGTCGTGGCAAGAGACGGAATCCTACCTACATCATCTCGTTCCTCTGCAGGGAACAACTTTAAATGGTAAACTGATTTTTCTTTTCGTCTACGAGCAATTTTGTGCAAAAAGAACTATGAGCAAATGGTTATTTACAGTATTATCATACATATATATATATATATATATATATATATATATATATATATATATATATATATATGTAATATATGTATATATTCATGAACTTGAAGCAAATTCAAGTTCAAGGAGGCATTCTTGTGTTAGAATTGTTAGTTAATTGAACAGAGTAGTAAGAAAAATAAGTGCGTCAATAAAATAAGTCTCATATTGTTGGTTTATCTGCCACTTTCTTATCGCATTTGTACAGCCTTACCTTCATTTTTAAAGCTTTACCTTCAGTATGTAGTATGTAGAATTGCCAGCACTGGTGCACTATAATACTTCAGGTTGATTCACAGAATTTACTTAGAACCACAGCCTCGGCTTTAAAAACCTTAAAAATTCAGGAAATACTGCATAACATGCCAGAAAATTTGAACATTGCATCGTAATTTCATCTCGAAAAACTTGCCGGAATAACAAAAACCCTTACACTGTAACTGTATTTAACAAGCCCGCTACGAGAAACCTGTAACCTTGCAGTTCCCATTTCAGTCTTTCAGGTCGAAGCCGTAACCTCCTATTCTGCTAGAACCTCCATGTTCATTCAGGACTCTATTTCATCGCCGGGACTTCATGTCCGCACAAAAAAACACTAATTCTACTCCAGCGGGACCTGCTGGAATCCTTATGTTCCAACCTAAGCCCGTTTTCTTCCAGCACCTAAAGAGGCTTGCTGTTCGAGCCATACTGTTGCTGGAGTGACGTTCTTGTTCTGACACTACCGTCCTATTTGTTCATTAACTTGCGGTCTTTCTTTTCTTCGAGCTCTCCTAATCTCACAGGAACCTCTAGATTCGAAACAGAAGCTTTTGTTTACCGCGTGGACTTCTTCTTAACAGGCCTTTCCCATTCTTTTGATGATCCACTATTTCAAATGAAAATTTTTGATAAAAAAAATTCCATAATCGTACCGAAAATTTCCTATTTCACTACGACCATTACTGTGTTCATGAAAACACACAGTGCTGACAAAGTTAAATTTCTGTAAAAGTTGGGCTCAGTTGAGCTGCTGAGGTCGTGAGCGGCCCCTCAAGCTTAACGTTTTTGTAAACAGGTAAGTAATGACAGCAAGAAACCTGAAGCTTTTTCTGCCGTAGGTATATAACTCATCCTTCACTGCACTGTACTCCCCAAAAAAATCGAGAATATAGTAGGGTGTGCCAATATATCTCTGATTACATAGTTATCATAACAACATTGTCGTCCTAACGTTAGTAAATGTTTGAGTTTGCACCTACCCAGAAAATAAGATTTGATCGTCATGCCTTTTTGCCTATTTCTCCAAATCCAGTAGAGTTTTATACTGGAGAGATATATTTTATACCTGAGATATACGTTAATTGTATTTTGAAGCTATTATCTCACGTCTTTAAAAAGTATTAATTTTGTGAAATATTATTGATAATTTGAAGTGATTGTTTCAGAAATCAAGCAAATGAAACTTGAATCTGGTTTTATTTTTTATTTTTAAAAGTACCTACATGCGAAGTATTAGGCAAACACATAAGTTCATACTAATACGTACAACTTTCTAGGTTCCTGGTATATAATACATACTAAGATCCCAACTTATTTACCCTGAGCATCACAGGGAACTTTTACTGGTCATTTTCTGGGTTTCTATTTTGTTTGCATCTCTTGAAAACTTTAGGTACCCTAATATCGTACAATGTGGTTTGCACCTCATGCTAGCCTCGAGCACCCAGATACATGCCCTGTAACAGATATGTACACGCATTGTAATTACTTATCATTGGATATTGAAATAATCCAAGCTTGCGTGTCTTGAAGTAAGTCCAAGTGTCATGATCATCACTGACTGCATCCTCTTCATGATCCAGTAACGAGGCAGTTCGTTTACATCTTTCCTCTCCCGCCAGAAACAAAAAAAAGCTAATAACGGCCACCATTGTGCAAGGCGTTCGGCCTCACAACCCGAACGGTCTCCCCAGAGCTGCTAGATAAGCTATTTCTTTTTCTACTGGCGAAGCTGATTGGTTTTGATGAGGCTAGAAATCAAGGATGATGTTTTTTGGAGAACGTCAAGAACGCGTTCTTGCCTGTACAAAGCCAGAGCTTGGTTCTAATAAAAGGCGCTCATTTAAGAGAAATGGCTAATACATTTTGTTGTGCTTCTGCTTCTTAGGAGGAAAAGACTAAAGATGGGTACATCAGCTTCTTTGTCATAGCAAAAATGTACATGAAAACGATGTCCTAAGCTCGTTAATAAAATTTTGTACACCTAAGAAAAACGCATAAAAAAAATTCTCAATATTTTTCCGACATCAGAATCAAAGTTGTGCAACTGCATCTCCTGAGATATTAGAAAAGAATGTCTGACAAACCATTCTATTATACCGCTAAAGAGACAAAAAGTTAAACTAAAGTTTACAGCCCGATTGAAGACATCTTATTAACGCTTCTGATAGACAATGTGCACTATCAGTCAGTTGGGTTTCATCAAGATCTGCTCCCAAATCTGTGTGTGGCCCCTTATTGTGTTGCTGTTCATCAAAAAACAACACGTCTCGATCTGCGTTGTATGATGCACGTTTTTATGATTAAATGCAAAGTTTCTGTTGATGTAGCTTTCCAGTGTCACAGAAGCAATGGTACATCTGTTCGCGTTATCACTAATTTATAAATTAGAGTAATTTGAAACTTCTATATTGTTTATAATCTACAACTTCTATAATATTTCCAATTATCTGTTCCGCTGGAATTATTCAGGTTAAAAATAGACTAAGATTTGCATACTTCATATTTTATGAACATGCTCCCTCTTACTATTTTGACCATATGTTTATTCATCGTAAAATAAATTGTGTCCATGAGAGAATTTGTTCACAAACTTTTATCGGAAAACAGCAATAGAATTGGCCTCAGCTCTGCATTATTCTTTACGAGGAGGACATAGAGAATTTTTAAACGACTGGTCCTAAAGCTAACACTCGTTATTTAAGTAAACAGCGAGAACTCACTCCCATATAAATAACTACATTTTAGTCTATTATTGAATATCATCATAAATGGTAACTAGCTGCTCAACGCTGTCCAGCACTAAACATAGACTATCATCATCAAAGAAGTTATGTTGCTGCACCCTGTATTAACACTGACTATTACCACCTTAACGCTCTGTACACAAAGACTAATTACTGCCAACGCAACACCTACAAAGTTAACACTGACTATAACCAGCAGTACTAACACCTAGCACAAACATTATCCCTCACCATACGAATAGGCAGGTGCGCAACCTCAGCGCAGTGTCATCAGCCAGAATACATTTATCTTGATTCTCGCACTATCCCTCGAGCTCTGATGAATTGCATAAATGTTGCCACCCTCAAGAAGAGGGTTTTGTCAGCCGAGAAATCGACGAGTGGCTTATCTTGCATCCAAGCGGAGAAATCGCTTTCGCCATCAGAGTCCTGGTAGCAAATATATTTAGTGTACCATTTATCAAGATGTCACATACTTGCCAGATCCAGGTCGATACATATATGTATGTACCCAGAGCACTTCGGCTTGTGCATGAACTAGTGCCTTGAGCCACTGAATAGAATGCAATCTGCTGTTTGATTTGTTGGACCGTGGCGTGATCCAGTGGATACTCCTCGATTGTGTCTCCACAAAAACCCAACGAATAAAATATCCACAAAATATAAAGCTTTTTGCAGCAGTCCTTATCTAAAATTTATGGGGTCCCAGAGGCAAGAACTTATCGGGTAAGCCATTGCAGGGAACGAGCGATGGAAAGGAACAAGCTTTTAAAGTGGTCACTCCGGTCAATCTGAAGCCGAAATCCTCGGAAGCTTGCACATCAATCCCACTGCAGATTGTCTTTCTGCTGACAGCACCTGCTTCAATCGCTGCTCCTAAATCCAATTAAACCATCAAATGCGCAGAGAATCTGCTTGGGCAACGAAAAATGAGCTTGCCAACCGACTGAAGACCTCGTCGTTTCTTAAGCGAATGCCTTCGGATGTAATTTGGGAAACAGACGAATTATATTTAACTGTCGAACCCCGAAAGGAATGTGAACTTGCAACGTTATGTTTCAATTTAGACTGAAATCTGATGCTAGCATGGAAGACGCAAGATTTCATGAGTCTGTCCTGTGTATTTCTTAGTATAAGTGTGCCGTGGTTCAAATAATGAATTAGTTGAACGATCTTTCCCGCACTCACGAATGAGATTTTCTCGTACCAGCCCATTGAGAGCTAATAGACTTGAAAATATATTAAATTTGTTTGAAAGTTAGCTAACGCAACTCATTTAAAACTGTTTTAAACTTTACAGTTGTGCAGCAAACTCTGAGACTCCATGTATTTATTTCAAAGCCAGCTTCCCTTATCTGCATATCTATTCGTCAGTCAAGATTGTGACTGGAGTTTTCAGGCTTCTCCAATCATGCGCTGAAAATATTCGGAAGCAGAAGTTTGAGACTTTTAATCTTCCATTTGAATTTTTGGCTTTAGTACAATCTCATGTGTTTGGAAAACTGACAAACATGTTGAAGGTTTGAAACTTCATGGCGCTACACACAATCCAACATCACTCGTAGAAAGCTACTCACCGTATGAACTCGTATTTTTCAACAGTCATAAGCAATCGCCAATGGTGCATCACCTTTTAATTTCAAAAACAATTTCATACTGAGAAAAAAGACATTAGTACAGTATGTAAATTTGATTTACTTATCAATCCCTTGAATTTAATCGTCTGCTACTAAGAGGTTAGGGTATCGAATCATTAAGTGCACTGCAGCACTACTCATATTGGGGACACAAATATTTTTCTTCTGTCACTGCAAAAGCCCTTTTCATTTTATTCCAGAGTTTTAGATATGTTTTTGGTCACTTCATAACATGTGCGTTTCAAGCACATAACAATATTATTTTTCAGTTGAGTGCCTCACATACACTTCACATCCACCATTTCTAGTAACATGAGAGCCTCTTGCCATGATGGTGGCATATGGCTATATTATATATCACCAGCTTGGTCGACTGGTGAGCGAGTCTGCTTGCGAGCGGAAAGACCCGGGTTCGAATTCCGCTGCCGACATGGTTGACGCGGCTAGAAATACGGCATGGGACTTGGGTAAACAACCGAATTAATATCGAAGTAATTATCCGACCCAAGAATGGGCCAGAAGGTTCGTTCCTATAGCCTCATTCTATTCTATTCTATTTTGTCCTAGTAATGCTAAGGTTCAATAAAATATTAGTAACCTCAACTGAATCAAAGTCTATTTTCATGTTTGTTAAAGTAAACTTATCTGAAATGTTTGACACACCTAAGAACATTGCAAAGTGCTTTGAAAAATTTGCGTTGAGGAAATTTAAAATTATTTTCTATTGTTTTATATGTCGAATTTCTGTGGTGTTTACTGCTAATGATCAGTGAGGTCACATTTAAGACGCAGACTAATCATTTTTCTAACAATTTTTTCATTGTAAATGAAATTAATATTAATGCTGCAAAAGCGGAGAGAAAACATCGGAAATTTCATCTAAAAGATCGTAATGCAATGCAGAATACATAAAAATTTGAATATATACTCACATGCTGGCACATACTCACTCTATTTGAGTGAATAAAACTTCATTTTATTAACGAACTGTGGACGAATTTTCTATTTGAGAAAACTTAATGGTCAAGCGCTTGAATCAGATTCCTCGTATTCAAATCCAACAATGTTCACCATGCATGCAATTTGTTCTTAACGAAGCAAGCTTTATTTGACAGATCCTTCAGTTTTTTTGAAATTCTGCAAGCTCGCCCCAAATTAGAAAATGCGCGCGGCCTTGACCTGTGGTACGTGATGGTCCAGCGCAATGCCGGGCTCTTTAGATCAGTTAGGGGTTTCAATAGGACAAACCTAAGCTGTTACTGGTCATTTATGGGCTCTTATTGCCATGTCATGGCCTGATATTGGTCAGCCCTGGCTGTTAGTGAGTCTCTCTGTCTCATAGAGATCAGTTTGAACAAGGAAGAACACCTCATAAGTTGCCAATTACATGCAGCACAAATAAAGCATCAATTAGCGCCACGACTTCTGAGACACAGAAATAGAATAGAAGAGGAAGAAGAAGAAGAAAAGGAAGAAGACAAAGAAATGTATGAAACATGAGATCTGAAATTCTATGTCAAATTGAATTGAAATAGATTAAGGTTTTCATCTCGTATTCTACAAAAACTTTCACGGTTTTCTTCCTTCTTCATAAAATGCAAGCTGTTTCTTCGTTACATTTAGCTCGCTTAAGTATTTTAATAATTTTATCTAATTGCAAGTCATTTGTTGTTGACAGCCTCAAACTCACTATGACTCATTAAAAAAAATATTAACCTTAACACTCATCAATGATTTAACGTTTGCGATATTATTTTCCATTGCATTATCCTAAGTTTTTCGTATTCAAACAATTGACTTTAGAGTCAAATGAACCCAATCGTGAATTTACACATAGATAGCAGGAAGGTTTTGGGACCGCGGGTGGATTATCTTTCAGTATATTTTTGATCCTCATGATTTATTTTAGAAACAATAGCAATATATTAGGACTGCTGTTATACTCATCAAGTTTTGAATGTTAATATCAGACAATCTTAATATTAGTAAACAATTTATAACTCACATTCAACCCAGCCTAAAATTACGAAGCAAGTCTCTTAAGAACAGCGGTTGGAATCAAAGCGCAATAAATATCAGAGACAAAAGCCAGGATAGAAGGCAGGGCTGAGTCAAAAGTGCGCTAGGAAAAGAATTCTCTTAATACTATTCAAGAACGCCTTTGTGTTGGAGCGCACTCATATAACAACTCGTAAATCGCAGTGATTAAAATTTTTACACTGCGTTTTTTGAGTCTGGCACGATAACAGGCTTTGTGCCCGCTAGATATACTGTCGTGTTTTACTCTCTGACTGACGTAAAATGCCCCACGGCGTGAACGTCTTAAATGGATTAGTCCGGTCAAGACTTTCTTTATAGTTGTTTTCTTCTAAACGTAATTGGTAAAGAGGAACCAAAGCATTTGTAATTGCTCCTAAAACTGAACTGATTTTTTTCCAACAGTAGTTTCTATTTCTACTTTTGTTATTTTAGATTGTTGTTTTGAGTAGAGGGCGAAAAAATAGAAGGTCACACATGATTTTTTGAGACAGATGGTACAGATCATACAAGTTATTTGTTATTATCTGAAGTTTGATCTGTATTTCTCCTTGTTACATAAACTGTCAAACGTCTGTGTCTAACGCTGGCTTTGAAGATAAAGGAATTGTTCCTGAATTTCCTTGAATCTCAGGAATTGTTTTCAAAACAAACAATTAAGGTTTTATCCACTTCCCTTCGTAGAACATATAATTCTAAGGAAACATTTGCTAATATCTGCATTCCTAGTGACGAGTATTTCGTAAATTACGTGGAAAAAACATTATTTCAAAAACTGCAACGAGTTGCAAAAGCCTTCACTTGTTCCAGTTATACGAACGACGCTGAAGTGTTAGTGTGTTGGGTCAGCTTTATAAAATTTTTATTCGAGAAAAATTCTCATTCATTTCATTCATAGAGCTTCACGTAAAAAATATCAGGGACCTATAAAAATGAAGCAGAAACCGGTGCTCAATAAATTCATTTAAGAATAATTCAGCCAAGTTGTACTACGAATTTGAAAATTGTGAATACCAGAATAACTTGTTGAGAGATACAGGCTACCCACTAAAATGCGCGCCACCCACTCAGCACAAGCTACCTACGTACTTATTTTGTTCGTCAAAGTCTCACGCAGCATGGCTTCTCAGCACTTTTAAATGACGTCACGAGATATCCATACCAGGATACTTGAACGTCGTGGTAGCAGCAGTCTTATTCTTGGTGATCACAACCCTGTTTTCTTGCGAATTACACACCAGTTGTATGACTTGTGTTTCAGAGCATACCTGTACAGTGACCCATTAGCTTGCTGCACCGTATATTTTTACAATGCAAGTAAAATTAAGTACATTGTTCAGACACAAAAAATGTTGTAGATCGTCGATAACCGATCGATTCCAAAAGTGTGATGAAATTCATCGCCAACGCAGTTGCAGGAGTAATGCAAGAGTGCATAAATGTACACACAAGAGACAGAAATCTATTTCACGTGACGACCAACAGTTCTATGAGTTGTATGCATTAGAAAACCTAATGTTTCGATATGTATGCGAATTTTGTTCAAGCTAGTTGTATATCAATGGCCCTCAAACGATATGGTTTCCCCTCCACGTCCCGTACTACTACCAGAATTCATGTTTTCCTTTGCATAATAAATTGCCTTAGGGCGACACAAAATCCCTCATGCGATTTTAGCTCATTCCACTTCTGCCTAGGCTCCCCACTCCCACTGACTCCTTGATTGTCCATCCCCAGCACCTCTTACTTCTCTCGTAAAATTCCTCGCTCCAAGTGGAAATTTTTATTCTATAATCAAAGACTTTTTAGGTCGGTGTCAGTGACTGATAGATCGACCTCTAAAAAGCCCCTCAAGCTGGGCGTTACTGAGGGCCTAATAGAAATAGAATGACGCTCTAAAAGAGAGATAACTTTGCAAATTTACTGCATACGAGCTCTATGGTATATTGAATACTTACACTAGAGCTCAATGTCCACCTTAAATATTAAAAAAACACCCAATACAAATGAGATTGGCCTTACGGAAGCATGAAAAACACAGCGCTAGAATTTTTGTTTAGATTTTACGCTGACTTGAATGATAGATTTCACCCATACATAAAACACGGACGATCTCGTTTCACAGCAGACGGCACAGGCTGGCCTGCAGCCATCAACCAAGATATCGAGTTTTCATCTATCTTCACTTCTTTACTCTGACTTACATCTATAACTCTTCTCATATGTCTATATAAGTTCGATAATTTTTCCCAACTTAGTAAGTGTCAGTGTTTGTAGCATGAACTCAAGTTGATTACGCATTGAGTGGAGAATCGGCAACTTCAGTCTGTCTTTAATTTTTTTTCTTTCCGGTTTCATCTTTTAACAAAGAATTATTGTCCCATGTCGTGTTTGTGCGTTTCGCCTAAATTAAGTGGAATTTTTCAGAACATTTTTCTCTAAATGACAACATGATATATCCACGTTTAGGAAGCAGATATTCTAAAAAAATTCTCGTTTTTGCTTGCTTTCGGAAGTACTCGTATTCATGAGGTTATTTCATTTTTTCTAACAATACTGTCATTAATTTTGTAAACGTTATTGCATGAACATTTCTGGATTCTGTATCGTTCCACATTATTCTTTCGAGGGGTATGAACTTCCAACAGCACAAATTTTTATGCTTTTTGATCTAATAGAACTCACTAATCATATGACTGGTGTAAATCCGTGCATAAAATATATCTTTTTTATCTGCTTCTCTATCTGGTGGGAAAAAGTTCCAGAACATTAATGCCGAAACGTTTTCCCAGCTTTGCACCAATTGTTTCCGATGAAGGCAAATACTTTATGAATCATTTCTGAAACGCAATAAATGTATAAATATTTACGAGGCCGATGCATTAATCTGCCTCTAAAAATAGTAATCACAATCTCGCGCAACTTTCGTTCATTTAGTTTCAGAACTTCAGTGGCTAAAAATGAATGAACGAAAATACGAACATTTGTGAGTTTATTGGAACGTATCTAGTATCACAGATACCAAACTTGTCATCAGCTTCTGAAAAAGTCTGTCATATATATTCAAGACACGCGAGTGAATGATCATGCCTACAAAATCAGTTGTTCACACCCGGCAGGAGAAGCGCACTTTAAGGGTCATTCATTTTTAGTTCTTTTCTGTGTATGAGCAGGGACTCCAGAATACCTAAGCGAGTGGCTTTAGATGCTGCACCTAAAACGTCGAAATGGTCTATGGAGGCAAGAACGTCGCTCTCCTCCGCCTGCTGCCTGTATCGTCCTTGACCATCAAATATCCTGGGTATCAAATATCCTGACCATCAAATGCGCTGACCATCAAATGCCCTGACCATCAAATGTGGGTATGTGTGTGTGTGTGTAAGATAAAGGAGGAAGATGGAGAGGGACTCATAGAAGAAATGGTCGACGGCAAAACAACGTCCGACAAGTTCCCTTGCTGCAGTCTGAAAAATGAACGTGATAACTTCAATATAATGTCTTTTTCTAGTCTGAAAAAGATTTGCAGACTCTCGAAGCAAAATTTAATCATGAAGTTCATTGCTTTCATTCATACTGCAATTCAGGTAATATAGATAAAAACATAAACTCCCAGGTATATTTTCAATACTGTTTAATACTAGAGCACGATCTCGTCAGATAGTTTTTTGTCACTGAAAGTCATGTCAAATTCCAGAATTTTTATTATTGAAATGAGGTTTTGGTGAAATCTAAATCTGTATTATTTACTTTATTTTATTTTCCTAGTTCTAATCAACGCATGCTAAAAACCTACGATGATGTACAATGAACTTAAATTTTATATACAAACCTGCACAGACTGAAAGAAAATTAAGGAATTCTGACCACTCAGGGTATAGATTACTTGCAGCTAAATCCAATAGTATCATGAATTACTTTTGCACGTGGAAGCATGTCTGTTATCAACTTGTTTTTATCACGCTTCACCAGTTTTTTATCAATTTATCATTTCTTGTTGAGAAAATGAAACAAGTTGCTACGAGTTAAAACATTTTCTTATATCACAATTGAAATGAGCACTACGTTTGATGACCGAAAGTATAGTGAGAAAATTGTTTTTCGCTGACCCAATCTCTTAAGAATGTTCTTAGGCTATCAACCGAAGCCATCTACAGGGTGTCTATACGTTCCGGGACCCGAAAACCAACTGACGCAACTCAAAAATTGGGCTTTAGGTTTTTATAGTGGCATCCACAATACAAAGCTTGAAATATAAGTAATACATACATGCATTGTATTGTAGATACCACATTAAAAACTCAAATCCCAATTTTTGAGTTGCGTCAGTTGGTTTTGGGTCCCGTAACGCGTGGACACCCAGTAGGTGGTCCCCTACATAAAACTGACTGCATCAGGGCAAAATTAAAATAACTTCACCTATGATATTTTATGTCATAATCAGTACAAAGAACTTCAAGGAGGTATTTAGTGCTTAAATGGTCGACCATAAAGTGATTTAGTTTCCTGATGCACATTTGAGCCTAACCACACTCCCACTCCAAGGCGATGGATCTTCGTGCGGCAGACATGTCAAGGGAAAATACATTTGACGAGGACAATTCTACTACACGTTAAAATCACACATTAAGGCAATAGAAACGAGAAGTTTGGTTCACTCATGGGATGCTACCCAAATCCCATTAAACATAATGCCACATAAACTAAAATCCGCTCACATTGCTTCCTTTACTGTATCATTATGGTGTTGCAATCTCTAAATGATACTTTTGAGAATTATTTTTCGAGAAAGTCTATCTACATTTTGTGTCGTTCACATTATGAAATTAATACCCATTGGTCGTCGCATTATTGTATTATAGTAAGATTGATCTAGGGAATCCGCAGTCGATATGCATGTCGTTTTCTAGATCCTCGTCTCATTGGACTCAGTTCCGTTATTCAGTAAAGTTGTACCCGTGTCTAGCTCTACCTTTTCAGTTCCAATGTCTTCTGACGAGAAAATAATAAATGATTGTGTTTATTCTAAAAAAAGTGTTCAAATAAGATATGCTGTTCATCCTAAATAACATGGTTACACAAGGTATTGTATTTATTCTACATGACGTGTTGAGGTAGTTTTTATGTTTTTGTTATTTGGATTCAAATATCCTCGTCACGCTTAGCGCTGAAAATCTATTCGTATTCAATATGAATTATTCTGTGCTTACATATAATTAGTTCTTTTAGATAGTGTACGAGTTTCTCATTCTAGTAATTGCGTTCCATTAGCTGACTTCCTTCACTCAATTTCTGTGTCCTATAATTCGTAACAATCGACGGACACATGACGTTCAATTCTTGGCAATTTGTTAATACCTTAAATCTATAATGATTTTGTAATTCGAGCATAATGCCATATTAGTCATTGCCTCGTTCAATCATTCAGAAACAGAGTAAGCCTAAGATATCGTCTTTACACACGAGGCTGCTAGGTTCCCACGATTATTAGAATAAGGGATGCGTGACTTGAAGAATGATGTTGTTCCCCGAATGAATTCCAACACAAATAATGAATTAATAGTTTTTATATTCTAAGCAATTTCAACACAAAGTTTACGTTGATACGCCTTTAAATATTGGCTAAAACAATACTTTTTAAGATCACAGTGCCACAGTTTAATCGCACAAGATTGAAAAGTAATAAAAATTACTTTTAGCCTACCTATTATACAAGAAATCGAAAGAATCAATTGATATATCTATTCAGTCAGGCCTATTTCATGTAATCACTGATCGTAAATATTCAATCCCAATTTTTTCACAAATCCGCGTTTCGTAACTTTCGACAGCTCACTCAGTTCGTTCCGTATTTCATTCATCAGCTGCAAACGGTAGAAAAAAGAGCTTACACAACTGCAAAGAGCTTAGTATTACACGGTAAAGTTTTCAAAGTTTCGATAAACTGGACACACACGAAGAGCAGAAAACTTATCACTGATAATTGTCACGGTTGCGATGAAACAACTCGGTCCTAGTTATGGATGACGTAAGTATATGGTCTAGAGTTATACTTCATTTGAGGATTAAGAACAATCATCCAAGCTCGTTGGATGGCATCATCAGGTTGTTTACGAATTTTAAGTAGAAAATTGTAATTATTTACCTCAGTTTCTAACCACAAATTTAGAGATAAATTTTGTATTAATTTTGTGTTAGTTGGCTTACTCCAGATTCCTCATGGTTCAGAAATAGTAATCGTTGCTACCATAAGATAAAATATTTTCTTGAAACATTCCTCTCTGACTTTCAAGAGAAAGAATGTAAAAACTTTAATATTCTGATTACCAAATTATTACCTATATATATTAAGCTATGAGGAATAATGGGAAGAAAATTTTTCATTCATTATTTTACTCATACTATATGTAGTAGGTAGTCAAATTTTGAAAAATATCAGAGTAATAAATGTAGTAATAGAATTGAGTTTATAGAAAGTGATAAGATCTGTAGTCTAGATGGCCTAATTCTAGATATCTATGAGCCCTGTTTGGAAATGAGTTGAGATCAAATAGGCTTTTAATCAGGACAATACCAAGTGTTTATCTAAATGAGACTGTATCTAAGATAGCAGAAATGCATTCAATCTTCAGGCTAAAAAGCAACCAACTATCTCCTCTAATTCTTCTTTCAAATTATGATGCTGTTTTTGACATGCTGACAGGCATTGACAACTGTCACAAGCAATTAAGCAATTGTTTACAGTAGTGCTGTGTATTAAGGAAGCTTTTATAAGTAACTTGTAGACCCATGCGTGAAATTAACGTTTTTATTAAATTATTTTGTTATTTGCCCGTAGACATAAACTTTGTGAAGGAGTTTCCACACTGAAAGATATGCCTTTGCCATCCACAGTTCAATGTTTACAGTACATGCATACCCTACTGAATTTTTTTCCATCTACCTCCTTAAGAGTGTGAGAGAAAGATGGACCAAGCAAGCAAGCAAGCAACAAACTGATTATTATATAATGGGTTAAGGGGATAATTTAGTCCTCATTATTACTACTTAAGAAGGTGCTTATTGCTGTAAAAGTGAAGAAAGAAAGGTATGGTTACACATATAATGCTGTTTGTATTTTTGATTTTGGAAAGTAGTACAATTTTGTGAAATTTATGATCTGTAGAACTCTGATAAAAGACAATTCTAAGATGTCATTTTAGAAAAATAATTCCAGCAGACAATGAGAGATAAAATAGTGGTTTTATAGATTTTAAACTCTTGGGTCATTTCTGACTGTTTTTAATGTTTTTATTATGTTGCACTAACTCTGAGGCTCAGTTCATCCAGTATGAAAATTATTGGCTGTGAAACTAGTTTTTCTCACCAGTCATTTTCATGTTTTGGTTGTGCATTGAAGCAACTCCAGCCTTCAAATCTAAGTAGAAAATTGCTCATTTTAGTTGTGTTGCAGGACGATCCTCCACCAGTTGCACCCCCAGTTCCTGAACCCCCACAGCCTGATGACAGAAGACTTTGGATTGGTAATATGGATACACGCATTACCGAGTAAGTCATTTATATTGTATTTATTTTGTTTTTTCTATTAGATTCAGAACTTCGTTCAACATGAACAATTTTCATTGCAAGGTTTCTGTATGATGTGTTTAGTATTGAAATCTTTAGTAGAAGGAGACTGTAGGTTTTTTAGTGTATGCTTAAATGTGACACACTTCCTAAAATTAGTCATAGTTAAAATAGCAATGGCTTTATTATTTTATGGTCATACTTGTAATACTATATAAGGAGTCAAGGTTTTGTAAAAGTATTAATCTCACTGCTATCACTTCTTAATTTGGTTAATGAACATTCAGCCAAGGTGACCAACAGCTGTCTTGAGTGAACTGCTTGGATTTCTAAGCATTGGGATCGAATGATGCAGTTTGATTATCATAAAAATCGATGTTGGGATAAAGAGTTAGTTGTCACAAGTTCATTATACAGAACCTGGGTTTTTTTGAAGAGAATTGTCTTCCAGGTCAGTACTTAATTTTCCATGAATGTTGTAAGAACATGAATTTCTTTTCATATCAAAGTAGTGTTATTGCTCTTGAGCTCCATGATGTCTTGTAAGCATTCCTAGCTAGTCATTGTATTTTGAACAATACATTTTACAGGAATATATTATGGGAGAAGATTTGTGGTTAAGTAAACTTTTTTTCATTTTTGCTTTCTCTTCAATGGTGATCAACTTATTATGCAATTAACTTTCAGCATGAGTGTCCTTCATGTTAGATTTGCCTTTGCTACTCTTCTACAGTTGAAACATTTATTGAGCAGACTATGTATGATAATTTTGGAATAAAAATGCTGTTTGTCAAGGTATAAGTAGCTGAAAAGAGCAACCTGTAATTTTTATTTTTGTGGCTATGCCTAATATTTCAAGATACTCGGGCTCTACAACTAACAGCTTCTATTTTTCTTTTCCCATGGGTACAAATTCCTGAAAATGGTGGAAAAATTTGGGAAACTGGCCGAATTTGACTTCCTATACCAGAAGAGTAGTGGAGATAAGGGGGGCATGGGTGTGCCGCGGGGCTATGCCTTTGTCACATACGAGGATGCGACGAGTGCGCGGAGTGCTCAGCGAACGCTGGACGGACTTGACGTAGCTGGACGTAGGCTGGCAGTCAAGTGGGCACACTTACAGGATCAGGTGAGAGAAATGAATGTTTTTGGGCGACTTCTATTTTGTTGTGGGGGATGATAATTTTGTTAAAATGTCTGCTTGCACTGTTATTATGTACTAGACAGTTCCCATAGAAATTCCATGATTTAGATTTGACTAATTTGAAATTATTATAAAGATGAACGTATTACAGATTTACGACGTACCATTGTGTGTATCTAGTCTGTATCTTATCTAATAACATGGCCCAGATAGTACCCGTTGAATTTTTTTGTTTTTAAAGAGATGAAATAAATGATCTACGAAATAAAATGCATTTTTCATTTTACATGTGGTACTATAGAATATGAATATTTTTCTTGAATATAAACAGAACTTCCATTTTCTATCTTACCCAACGATAACATGGCCATGTGAGAGATAAAAGCTAATAGAAAAAATTGAGTGTTTTATAGTGATCCGGCGCCTTTGGTGTCCACAATACAATGCTTGTAATACATGCATACCCGTTCTGATTTCAGTTAAATTGTTTTTCTTCAGTAATAGATAGGAAGTAATGGGACGGATAGACACAGTGAGATGTAGATACATAGTAGATTATATATGTAGATGCTTAGTTTAGTTTTTGAGATCTGTTGCCCTGAATTGTTTTCCAGACCAAATATTTATCAAGCAAGGCCCAGATGACAAAGCCTGCTCCTGCAGTTCTCAGGGTGAAGCCTCGAGACGCTTCTGCCTCTACAGAGTCTAAAAACAGGTGAGTTCTTCTCAGTTTCCTGGGCCAGGCTCTAAAAATGGGGGAATTCTTGAATCTCCCTTGCCTGGGGGTCACACAACTAACAAAGATTCAATTTAAGCTTAACAAGCGATAGCATAAAGTTGTACCAGAAAATCTAACTTGTCCTTAAACTAACTACTGAAATGAGAGTATCAAGTAAAATAACGTAGTCGTTCTGGCACTGACATTTTTTTGAAACTTGCCATGTAAATCTCAATGGTCATTTACATTTGGAAAGTAGATGAAATCGCGTCATAGTTGTCATTTTAAATGACAGTTTTGTCGCTCATGTCTGTAGGTGCGTATCAGGAATACATTCTGTTCATTATCAGTAACAATCAAGGGGAAAAAATTCCTTATTCTACTGTGAAAGTTACTTTTGATATTTACGTTGTTTTTACAGTCTCGCTTGAATTTTTCAAGAATGCCTGTATTTCAGTTTCGCTAAATCCCCTGATGCTTAGCAAACTTTCTTGTTGCAAGTAACTAATGCTGTAAATGTAAGAGTTGTCGAAATATTGGAAATGCAACCAAATTAAACTCGTCTGGTTGATATCGACGGTAATTGCCTGTTTGTTATTAACTGTGCAGTTTATATGGTATAGGTAAATTTAGTCAAAAAAAAAGAATTTTGCGCCTAATTTCCTAGCTGTTAAGGGTAAATTTTATTACCTTACAATATTTTCTACACTAAATGAATTACAAATGTTTCGAATTAACATTTTAACGGAATTTGTGGTTGGCAGCTTGTCAGACCGGATAGCTAATGTGGAAGCGGCTATCTCTGCTCTATCCACTCCTACGAGCGACTGCCTCTCCGTCATGCCTGACACTGGCAGAGATGCCACTAGACCTACCTATGTTACTTACAATTTTATAGGTAAGATTTAATACCTGTCACTCACAGGTCTTGGTATTTGTTTTTAATGATATATGAACTCTTCAGAAATATTTATTTATTCAGAAAGTAGAAACATTAAGTCTCAAAGGTCTTTAAGATAAACTCCCGTAAGCATGTGTTGTTAGTATATTTCTTGTATTGTTTGTATATAGTTCTTTGTGTGTGGTCACTGGAGTTGGTAGTTGTCTGGGTAGTTTGTGCTGTACTGTTCTGTGATCTATTATGGCTTGATGTAAGACCGTCTGAAAAGATGAAAAAGGCGATATAAATGAACTCTCCAAGTGGTTGATGAAACGTGTTTATTGAAGTTTGCGTTCGCGTTTCTCAGCTCTTGGTAAGTGTTAGTACTATTTTTTCTGGTCAGGTTGGGCAAGCTTCATCTCTTCGTTCCTTGTTTTTGAGCAAGCTTTGCAAGTAGCAATTTATTTCTTATCCCGTGTTAGAAATGTAATGAAACTGTCATGTTTCGTTAAATGTTGAAATGAAACCATGCGAAGAGGCAAGTATTTTCTTTATTTTTATTTTAGTAAAATATTCTAGGTTTTGACTGAATGTTCAGTGTTCCACAATTGTCAATTGTAATACATATAAAAATGTTTCCACCAGACCCTATTAATGCAATGTTTAAATATATTTTTTTGAATGTTTTCACACCTGAGAAACGAAGTATCTACAAATGTATTGATGCAGTTAGTGCTATGAAAATAGAAATTACCTAACCCTATAGAAGCGTTGTGGCACCTCGCTTCCCCTTGAAGATCTCTCACACTGAAGTCATAACTTAATCGTCTGTACTGCAGCCCCCTATATTATGCTTTTTTCTATCTCCGTGAATACTGATGCTGCCCATTCTAAAAGACGGCCCAATTATTAAGTGTTGTTAGCATGTTTTCATATTAAGTACTTATGCTTTCTCTTGCTTAGCTTAACAAGGATGATTCGTGTCATCCAGCTTTGTGTCACATAACAATGTTTGTCGCATTAGGCTCTTCATTCACTTTAACAACTTTCAAACCGTTTCTTATAGTTTTATTTACAGAATTAAGCGGCGCAGACACCCACACTGTCCCTTTGCTCAGCTCTTTATTACAAACGTACAATTCTTCCGTTTGCTCAAGCCATCCTACTCTTAAAAAAGTAGCTTGTTATTATTTAGAACGTAAACTTCTTCTCGTAACGTGTAACGTTTTATCAGTTATTTCATAGCCCTCTCAATCTTCATGGCCAGCCACTTGGTGCAAATTATTTCTGATAATATATTTACAGGGAATTTTTGGCTTTTACCACATGAGAAATAAAAAATTATCCTGGATAATCGATGAAATGAGATGGTAGTCTCCATTTGCTTGTCATTCGGTTGAAAGATACTTTTTTATGGTCGAATACACAACTATAATAATTTTACAAAAATTCGTTCATTCTGACGATTTTCTTATATCAATCAGGAAAAGCGTTTCGTGCAATAGTGTTGCCACACTTGGTTCTTAAAGGAACAGTTGAGGCCGCAGTTTCTGTTATCCAAGAGCAACTAAACCGCCAAAGTTGCAGTCATTTCTCCTTTTGTGTCCCTGGAACGAAAAAAGCACTACAAGCTGTTATATTTTGTCTTTTACTGTACGCTGGATTTTCGCTGTACCTGTACCTCTACAAAGATAACACCTCAGAGTTTTCGTTTTCTATGTATTTTCTAGGGTTGTGCCAATTTATCAGAATTGTGATGCAAAATTTTAAATACCGGAAGTTCAGCATGTGCGATTTTAGCCAGATTTGTGTTATGCGTGTGCGTTTTTTAGGTATCATTTCATCTAATAACTTTCATTTTACAGAACGTAAACCCAGAGGGCAAGAGCACACTAGCAGTTATCGCCGTGGTAACTACAAACCTTACAATAAACACAATCGGCCTCACAGAAAGTGACGAGTGTCGTTTATCTCCGTATGGTTGAGGCCAATCATTTTGTGTGGTAGCGTATCAATAGTTTTCAATCATGTTCAGATTCTCAAGTGTAGCTCGTGTATCGATCAGTATATGCTATAATTGTTTAATTCTTGGCCTCCTCTTGCCATAATACCAGATCATAGTCGTCTCCATCTCAGGTGGCTGCAGCATAATCTGTTGTCACCCTCTGTTTAATTCTGGTCCGTATGTTAATTTCAAATGTTGCATTTGTCTAATTTAGCGGTTTCTACGGTAATTTCGAATGTTTTAGATTTCATGAGAAAGTACAAAGAGGATTTCTCTCTGCAAGAGTTTAGGGTTGACTGTATAATATTAGTTGATTTTAGACCTTATTCTAGCAATCTCGTTCTCTAGAAGCAGACTGACTTGCTTTGCTTGCGTTGTGATTAAAAACACACTGGCCCGACGGGAAGAGGCTCGTTTTTACATTACCATCTCATCGGAGTTAGAACTTCTATAAAAAATGTTTGCACTAACTTATGAAATGCGAGTGCTTTTGTCTTCTTGCTTTGCCAGTTTAAGTTGGCTCGATGCGTTGCTTGTGGTCGTGTTTGTACGTTATATAGAGAGCTTTTGCACCCCAATTTTGTTTGATCCTGAGCTGACTCAGTTACAGGCAGGATATGCCATGCTGGAGGTCGTATGGGTTCTTTTAATAGGTGTGCATAAAGTAGTGGAGTGAAGTCTGCAAAGCTATCTGTATGAATTTCTGTGGCGTCTGTTTGAATCTCATTATACTGTTTATTTTGATCGAAAAAGCTGAAGTGTTCTGAAAAAGAATGTTTCTTCTTACTGTCACCAAGGTATTAGGTAAATCACTGAATGTGCTGAAATCGGCAAAATTTGCTTGTATTTACTGAGCAACTTGGTAGATCTACCATGACCAAATTTTTAGCTCTTAGGGATGACTTACTTTTGGTGCTTCCATTATTCTTATTTTATATAACTCGTGAGTACAACACGATAATATGAGAACCTTTTGGAATGAAATTTTGACAATCGATTATTTTAAACATTTTTGAAAAAGGTTCTCTAGCTTGTATAATATAACCTTTCTACCCTGGTATTAATGAAATTAAGTAAAAACAAGTTCCTAGTTTCAAACTAGTCTAGCAAAGAGTAACAAAGCAGTCATTTCCTCAAGTTAATGAGAATGATTACTCTGTGTGATATATCCACGAATTTCAATTAAAGACAATGTAGGAGGGCTCGACGGGTGTCTACAGTAACATGCCGCAATTAATATTTGGTCACTCAGAATGCTGATCATCATTTCGTAAAGCTTTTCTGGACCTAACTAGTATAAAGTTACTAGTTTCTGCATGTAGTGTGGGCATTATTGTAATCGTTGCTGTGTTCCTTCCTGTCCCCTGAGGCGCTTTTTCCCAGAGATATGAAAGAAAAACCCTCCAGCTAACGAGACTCTTATTGCTGCTGATAATGTGCTTCATGTTAGTTTTGGTTTGCGTAAACCGTGTCTCTAATTCTACAAGACATGCCTGGTACTCTTATTCTAACAGTTTCTCAAAGTGGTCCGTACAGTAATTTTGGGGACGTTTAGGAAATGCAAGGGGACGGTAGGAGGGTACGCCTTGAATGGAGGGGCGTATATTACTGTATAATATACAGTAATACAATCATTAGGGGGCGGTGGAAAATCAAATGGTGCCCTAAAGGGGCGGTGATTGAAAAAACTTTGAGAAACACTGTTCTAACAGCTCTAGAGATGAGTATTGAGCTTCTGACAGCTCAGAAATTTTGGCGAGTGAGCCTTATACTTTGCACCTTTACTTACTTGAGGTACTGCACTGTACTCCGTATCTTAATCTGATGTGCTAGAAAAATTTACAGTAATTTTTCTCCCCGAAAATAACTTGTATTGATAATTACGTTATCAACGCTGATAATTATCGGATTCCAACGCTGTTCTTGAGTTTCGAGTTGATTTTCTGTTATTTTTTAACTAGAGGGTTGACTGTCTATCGACAGTTATGGTTAAACTTGGCGTGCTTTGTGGGATAGTCATTGTGAAGGGCAGTTTTGGAGTCTGATTTGTCAGACGGTGTTTGAGTCTGATTTGTCAGACGGTGTTTGAGTCTCAAAACGTTAAAGGTCTTTCGTCGAGCATTGTGTTCTTAACTCTGACTTCTGTGAAATTTTCTTCAATGTTATGTAGGAATAAGTAGGAATGCAGCTTTTACTTTATACTGTCGCCTTCTATTTATATTGTTTTCCTTATCTTGTTTCTGCACTACCAAGTTATGAATTTTCATTCAGTCTGTAGTCAATAGTGCGGATGTTTTGATGATTGATTTCTTCATTGCAGTCTGAAGCGCGTTAGATTTGACATCTTGTATAGACGACTTTGCCCGGTACTCGATACGTGCGTTGTTTAATGCCGCCTGGTTCTTGATGATGAAAAACGAACGTACGTTTACTAACTTTATTGTAGTTTGTTTTACGTGACCGTTATGAAAGACTAGCTTTACAGAATAAAATTGCGAATTCGTGTGACGTGTGTGATTCTGAACTTACTATTGAATTTCAGGAGCAATTGGTGAACGCTTATATTCCCAGTAGAATATAACGGCCGCTATTGGGCAAATCATAATATGTTTGATTTTCTGAGGCGTTCTAACCCTCCTAACCGCATTACATCGGCTTCAATTAGAAACCGATGTCACTGTTTGTTTAGTCCTTAGAATTGAACGCTATCAAAGTATAAAATACCATGTATTCGTTCTTTTTGGCCAATTGAACATCTGGAAGCATAAATTGAAAAGACTAGATTTGGAAGCAAAAATTGAGAAACTTGGAGTTTTCACGAACATGAAGTGTTGCAGCGATGGCGTATGACAAATTTCGTTAAAGCGTAGTGATGTCTATCTTGTCAACGGTTTCCACGATACCCCGGATGTCGTCTGGACCCACTCTGCAGCAGCCGCCCACAACTCTGGCTCCCAACTGGATCCACTGCTTCACGGGCCATTGCTGTAGTGTGGGGGCGGCTGTCCATCTAGAATCATCAGATAACGATATTATGTAATATATTTTTATGCTACCTGTATGGGTAACTTTATATTCAATATTCAAAATGTAAATTTATAGGATTCTTGCACTGCATCCTCCTTATTACTACCGATGATAGGGGTTGAAGAACAAGTAAATGGTTTTTGATTGGACAAGTTTAGCGAAGACATACCAATAGTGTCGAAAACTCAGTACTGGGTTGAGTACATAATCTCACCCTTGACCAGCCACCCAAATTTCTCCGGAGTTAGGGTAGACGACTCGGGGCATGACGGTGGGTGGTGGAACTCCAGAATGCTTGTTCAGGGAGTCCAGTAGCGATGACACGGTGCCTGGACACGAACAGTTCACTCCCACTCCTACCAGCGATTCTGGATTGGCGGTACAGCACTGGGCGATGGCGTTTGGGAAGTCGTCTCCTGCATTTGTGTGGCTGCTGTCCTGCTTTGGTCAAAAGAAAAGATCA
This sequence comes from Trinorchestia longiramus, assembly GCA_006783055.1. NCBI lineage: Eukaryota > Metazoa > Arthropoda > Malacostraca > Amphipoda > Talitridae > Trinorchestia > Trinorchestia longiramus. Next base: position 86,351 of record VCRD01001302.1, read on the forward strand.
GTTCGACCACTGATTGGGGTATAATTACTACATTAACTGGATAGTGATAGATCGGCTGGGAAATTTTGAACTACGTCCATCATAGTTGTTGAAAGGGGCATTTCAGTGCTGTGGAAAAACAGTTGTAAATAGTAAGCTTGAATGTTCTAGATATCTTCGTCTAGGTTGTAGAATTATACATTATTGGGTACAATACCCATGAGGACACACATTAGGGTCGTTAACGGTTTTTGTGGTGTTTTGTTGTGGTTTCTATTCTTAATGAAGTTCTGAGCGCTTGTAAATTAATCATCCACCGAATGGAGACAAGTGCATCATCCACCCCGAGTTATTGTAGGAGCACCTGCACCTCACACAGACCCAGGGAAAAAAGTAGTGTAAATTTTTTTCATTTTAGCACAGTATGACGTCAGTTTGAGTCTGTTGTAACATTTCACTTGTGCCGTAGTTATACAGGATACGGCAATGTAACTTTCATTTTTCTAAGGGCTTTGCTCTAAAAGAAGGAAGTTATGTTGCCGCACCCTGTACTTTACTATGGTATTGAGGGGTGGTTTATTTCAGGGTGAGCTATAGAAGAGTTCATTAATAGACGAGCTTAAGAACTGAAATTGCACCTAATTTAACATTAAAAAATGAAGCATATCTGATCTATGCCTAAAAGATGAAGTTCCCTCTAGTTCACAACTATTTCAATAATTATCATGAGTATGTTAATAATTTTATATTATCTAACTGCTCAGCTATTCCATAGTCCACAATACGAGCTACGTCTATAAAATAAATCTCACCTTGCATGAAAATGAAATCCATGCCTTCGTTCCAGGGAATTCCTTCAGTAATCTAAAGGCAAATATAAGACATGATGGAAAGAAAGAGGTTCAAAAATAAGGTTTATTGTAAGGGGTTAGCATAAATTCACCTATAAAGAATATGTCCAACATTTTTCTATTTGAAAGACCGAGTACAATATCAGGCATTTAATTAAATTATTTATTCGCCAATACACAATTTGTATAGGTAAACGAACGCGATTAGTTAACTTTGCTATAAGTACGTACGCAGGATGCCACATTGAGCTCCGTACCTGCAGCATGGAAACAAACGAATAAGATTTTACTTTCTGAGAAACCCTCCCCACTTAACTGAGGGACAAAACAGAGAGGGATCAAGAGAGTAGACTTTGAATTGTTTACTCAGTTGGAACTTGAAGGACCATTTCAGAGGTGAGAGCTCACTATGTGCCGGTCTCAGAAGTGTGGAGAAATCACCTAATCTCTCACGCAGTACTTACCTGAGAACAGCCAGTGCCTCTTTGACAGCTGGTAATGTTTCGATAGCAAGAAAAGAGGCTCCAGCTTGGACCAGCTGCTGAATTCGGGGCCTGTGCCAGTTCATGAGTTGCTCCTCCATCATAGTGGACACGTGAGCTCCTGTGTACTCAGACCCGTCGTTCTGACATGCTCCGTATGGACCCACGGACCCAGCAACCAAAGTGTCATCTGTAAGCATGGGCGCGACGAATTGAATGCAATTTAGCTGTGCTCATTGTTTACTCTCTCATACAAAGAAAGACTTTTTTTGCATTCATGCATTACGTTGCGTTCCTTTTTCATGTGGAAAGCCCACACTTTATGTGTCCAGATCTGATAAAGAATCTATACAATACGAATAAATTGTTCAATTTTGTCGAGGTAGTTGAGGGAAAACGTAAAAATATTTAGAAGCTATGGGATTGTACTACGTTAGGTCCCATTTTCAACTACATTTCAGGAAAGTAAGGAAAAAAGTCATGTTGGGATACCCATTAAAGAAATGAGGGAGGGCATGATAGGGCTAAACGATGATCGAAAAGGAAAGAGAAAAGAAAATAGTTCACACACTGTAACACATTCGTAGGCCATATTATTTCACAATGAAATGTTGCAACATATCACAACTATTTAGAGAAGTTATTCAGGGAAATTGTAGGTTTTCCATCAATTCTAGACGTCAAACAATAATTGTGGTAAACTTATGCTTGAGGTCGATTCACTTAAAATGGAGAGGACATGATATCCCTCAAAACTTTGCTCATCTCCTTATACTACAATGTTCCTCCAACTAAATCCTGTTCACTGAGTTATACCGATTTTATTCATAACAAAGAGATGTCGTTTATTCAGTTCAGTGTAAAAAAACGCTTTTTACGATATTCGTGAACAATTTCAGTAGCCATTTTCAAACGACCTGTATTCTCTACGAACACGCGAACATAATTCTTTGATGTTCTTTAATATATGCATATAATAGCAGTCCTTGAACAAACTTAATCAACTCTGAACGAGTAGCAAACATACGCGTACATTATCCAAAACATTAAGCGTCATTTTTAAAAGGAGTAATGGAGAAGACATTGACAAAATCCAAGTTACATTGACAGGCACTAGAAACCTCAAGATAGCCTACTCATTTTCTAACCCTATTTATTTTCATCCATTAAGCGTCCATAGTCTTTTATATGAATATTCATCATATATTGTCGGTGCTTGCAGGCATATTGTTTGTGCACATTTAATAAATTCGTAACTCACTCTTTTGCAAACGTTCTTCGTGTAGGAGTGCGAGCACTGAAAGACTAGATAAAAATCAATGTCCAGCTAAAATTTTCGTCTGTCTCTTGCTGACTCACTTTTACCAGCGTCTTGAGCAGCAGTTCTTGCGAGTAAAACACTCTTTTGGATGAGCCCGAGCGCCTCTTCGACCGTGACTTCGAGCTGTTCCACGAAACCCTTCACGCTCGCCTGATAGCTGGCACTCACCAGGATGTCGGACCCCGCTGCCACGAAGTCCCGATGCACCTGCAGCGATGTCAGTAATACTCAATGTATTGTTATTTATCTTGTGTAGGAATGAGGAATGTTTTGTTTTCGTATCGTCATTATGTAGTATTATGTAATATTATAGCAGCAATGTATTATTTCAAGTCTTTTGGTTAGTTAATACCTGAGTATTAATGATCCTAATACTGGATTGATTTTATGGATTCAATGTTATTTGTTAGGTAACCCGATGTGCCACTTCAAAGAGCTATCGTCACTATACGTCTGTACAGTGACTACAGGCTTAAAATCACTATCTCTGAACATCCTTGCAACACTGACTTCAAATAGATGGAAAAAAAAGCCATTTGAGTAATTTCTACAATAAACGCACCGTAGAAGATGACGTTCATTCCAAAAACAGCGGAAACATGCATGTCTTCAATATTAAAGTTTGGCAGGGTCAATAAAAATTGAATTAATTAAAAACAGAATGCACTTTTTGAAAAAAAAGTTATTCATCACTTTTCTCTGATGTAAGGTTTGGACTCTGAAATCCGTCCATTGAACTCCTAATATTTTCCACAAACAGAGACGGGCACTAGCACCATTTTAAAAGCGCCTGCTAGCACGACCGTTGCTTCTTTAATAGCGACAGCCGTACTAGTTTTGGTAGGAACTAGCAAATTTGATACGATGTCATTTATTTATCATTTCCATGACTAGTCTCTACCGCTATTTCTGCGTGATGTTATTAAAAATAACAAATTTTAAGAAGCGATTAAAAAGTTCAGTACGTGAAGCATGAGCAGCGATGTGATGCTACAAATGAACAAACAGACGAACACGCAGCAGCCCCAGTAGCTCAATACCCAATTAACTTTACATCAGTAAAGTATGATTTCATTGTCTAAAATCGCTCCTTCAGTTTCATATCATGTTTCACTAAATTCTGAGACCCTTACCGAAAATAACAAAAAATTTCCTCACTTTTTGATTTCGAAAAATTTAGTAGGACTTTGTAGAATGGCCTGTACCAATAGCCTTAAGAAATTTGAAATTCCGACTAAATGAAATAAGAGCAGTACCAGAAAGAACTTATAAATTGGAAAGAATCAAACGTAATGCATGTGATACCGTAAGTATAACGAACATTTGTAAAATTTCTGTTCTAATCTCACTGTGAAGGACCAGATATTCCTAGAGAAATCCTGCAAAAAGTTCCTGTATTTCACTGGCAACATTTTCCAGTACCCTTAACAAAAGCAATGAATATATATCAATATTCATAAGAAACGACTGCTTACCTTCAATATGGCGGCAGGATTTGAGTGCAGCAAGCGAGCGCTCCACAATGGATCGGAATTCACAGACTCGACGTCAAGTGCCAGCGTCGAACCGAGACCACCGTCGCATACCTTCACTTGGTTGCTGAACATTTTGCTGAATTTCAGCGGAATCCTTGATCACTTTGAGCACATGAGTAAAGTTAAGAATAATTAAAAAATTCAAAATAACAGTTTCAAAATAATTTAAGAACAATGCTTATTAAGATATTGACCTAATGGTTTCAATAGAATTCTTATTCGAACCGTAAATGAGACTATATTGACAAGTTAGCTTACTTGACGGGAGCGTATTATAATTTACAAAACCCTGAGGTAGTAAAGCTTTTTGAACCAGGTTGGCAGCCCTTAGGTTTTAATATTATAATAAACATTATTATCACGACATATACTTCACAATTATTAAACTTTCGAACTAATATTCGAAATGATACAAGTAAGAATTAAGGAGGTAATACCTGAATATTAGTGCATAATTTTTCGCCAAGTCAGACGTGACCAGCAGTCAGTTTGATCATATGTACGTACAATCGTATTTTATACTTTTCTTTGTCTAGGTCCTTAACATCCAAATAAGGCACATCAAATTTACCAGGATAGTTTTGGTTATATTTTATTACTGTCTACTAAGACTCAACATGCCAGTTGCCAGTAACAAACTGTAGCTAAATTTGGCCAAGTGTAGCAGTACCTTAACGCTAAATTGAGCAAAGCAATTTCACGTTGGCACAAAACGAAGTACGGTGATGGTCAATAATCAAACTCATTACCGTTCCGATGAATGATGGGTGATTAATAACTCATCAGAGTAAGTTACACAATAGTTAATAATTAAAGGTCATGATCTCACAAAAGTTCAATAGCTCACGACACCATAGAGTTGGAGATACTAATTGCTTAGCTGTTGGACATTAACAAATCGTTTCTTCTTTTGTATTGTCTGCCTTACAAAATCTAGTTTTATTTAACAACAGTTTTCTTTTAAATATTTAGTGTAAAACTACTTTAATTCATCACACTCTCCTTAAATTGCGTTTGCACGAGTACATCACGAAAATGAAAAAGTAACTGTATCTGACTGATTAAAAGTTTCAAATAATAAGATATATAGTGGTGTGGTACTTAAATAGACAAGTATTTACCAATGTTAATTTTATAAATCTTGCAACTTACTTATTTTGGAATACATTACTCGTATTTCGTTCAGTCGCTGGAGAATGAATTTAGCAGATTTTGCTATGACGTATAAAATTGGCAAACTAATTAAAACCAATGCAGTAAATAACTTGTTTAAAAGTGCATATTTTGATTAGACAAGCAAGAATGTTTTAAAATGAGAAATGAGCAGGAGACGAACACATCAGAGTTAACATGAAGTTTATCGTCTAATAACTCTTGGAGAAAATAAACTTGAAGTTTGTTTGCAGCAATGAGCATGAACTCCGTATGGCCTAAAATCCATAAATTACTGAATTGCACAATTACAAGCCTTAAGCTCTAGATGAGACGTTTTTCAAACATACTATTGATGGCTTCTATTTATTTATTTGCTCTCACGGCAGGTGTGGAAAACGAGGCAACATCATTACGTCTCAAGTTTGTTAACTTTTTGCTAAAAGTTATGACCAACTTAATCCTGTCTAATTAGCTTACAATTATGATTATCACTTTCAAATATTTGTCTGCCGGGTCTGATAAAAGCAAAAGATTTTTCAAAACTGCTGAGAAACACTAAAGCCAACTGAGGAAGGTTATTAGTGATATCCAAGGACTACTGGTGATACCATAAGTCTGTTAAAATCGAAGCATGGAATACAAACCGTGGAGTGTCAATTCAGAAAATACTAACAAGAAGAAGTATATGTGACTTCAATTTACTAAGAAACTACTTAATAAATCTCGGGGAAACTTAGAAGAAGAATTACTTTGGGCTGTTAAAATGAGTTCAAAAGATGAATTACAATTGCATTGATCTAAATTGGGCTTGAGGGTGACAACCGAGGCCATGCACAGTGATTCAACTCTGCGGGTTGCCAACACGTGAGTGAACATCTGAACATCGAGAAGTGAAACACACCACGTAACGAAAACTTCAGCGCCCCATGTCAGCTGTACGGTACACCGGGGCAAAGTCTACGAGACAGAGAGTTTAAAAAAGAGAAAAGTTTTCTTTACTACAAAAATCAATTAAAAGCAAAAAATGAGCTTTGACGAACAGCAAAAGTAGTGAGGGCAACATCTGAGAACGCTAAAATTTCAAAGCATCCTGACGAGTACAGACACTGTGCAAAAAAAAATTAATTGGAATGGACTGGAGGAATACTACGTAGCTCTCAAAGAAGCGTAAAGAATTCGAGTACAACTGGGACGCTGCACACAAACTTCTTAGGCGCGTCAAAATATTGCAGGAAAACGAGTGTACGATCCACTAAGTGCGTCTTCAGTATGATTTTAACTTTATTCCAAGCAACGGCCTGATGCAAAATAGGAGTAATTGAAATGTTTTAAAAAATGGTTACAAATTATTTTTCGTCACCTCTGCTTTTATATGCACAGCTATTCGAAGTGCAAGCTAGGGTTATGTCGACCTTCCTAACTCAATAATACTTCTAGATGCTCGTGCAACCAAACACAAGAATCGAGTAACGATGCTTAGAATATTAAACAAAATTACCCAACTGTTGAATTTCCCTAACTCTTCCCCCCCTTCCTCCCTTCCCTATATCATAGACTCTTTGGGGCACTCCGTGGCTTAATGTCTTTTATGTGCTTGTACTTTGTTAATAGTATTATAAAAGAAAGGCTTCAAAAGCAAAACTTTATATTCGGGTCAAATATTCATTCCAATTGAACTCACCGATCAAAACTGTTTTTTTTTTTAATTTTGGTTTTTCAGTTTGGTGACATACGCAATAAAAGTCATTTCTTAATACTTCATTTTAAATTTTGGAACTACTCAATTAAATGTCGGTTCAGGTGTTATGAAACAAAAAATTCACAAATAAGCTAACTATACTACGTAGTCAGCACCCAAGTTTAAAATTTTCTGTCGGATATATATCCGTGACTGTTCCCGCATTACGTGCACAATCCTCTATTTCTGCTGAGGTAAAAATGTAAAAAATTAGTTCGCAATTGTCTTGAATCTTTAACTTGAGTCATGCCGGGCATAACACAGTACCAGGCTTCTACTCACGAGCACTGTACACGAGTTGCAGAATATCATGGTAGAAGTCATCACACAGGTTGAATTCTTGGTTTTTCCATCATTCCAGCATTAGAGTTCATTGTAGCCACCTGTAACAAAACCATAAAGAGTGACAAATTAAAAATTTTATACTCGTTTCCATGACAAGTTTAATTTCAGTATTTCATCTCTGCGTTGCTCACCAGGAATTAAATTGACGAGACTCATCGGTACAATTAATTAGTCAGAATAAGCAGCATACCTGTATCAGGTTGTAATGCAAGTTCTGTCAATTTTTTTATTTATAATTTTAGGGCATCATTACATCACTTCAACTTATAAATAGCATGCGTGTTCCCATCTAAATGCTTGCAATAATCTTTCTTCCTTCAGATTTTGTTTAAATTATTGTAATAAAAACTACTGTTGACTCAAATATACACTCCAAGTAAAGAACACATAAGGTATACTTTACTGCATGAATATCAGAAGGGCAATATAGTAATTTCAGTCGCAAGATCCCTCAAAAACAGTTTTGGAAATGATGTGGTGAATGATGAGACCTGTAGAAGATGGTTTTCACGTATCAAAAAAGATGACTTCAGTCTAAAGGACGAACCAAGAAAAGGACACGCCAAAGGACTAAATGCTGAGGAATTGCAGGCTGTCATTGATGAAAACCGTACCAGTACAACTATAATAGAGAACTGAGCAAGGCGTTTAATGTGAGCCATATGATTATGTGTCATGATAAGATAGAACCAAAACTCCTTGTTAAGTTCTCTAGTTATACTGGTAGGTTTTTCATCAATGACAGATTGTAATCCCCCAGAATCGAGTCCTAGGAGTGTCCTTTTCTTCGTTCGTCTTTAAGACTGAAGTAATCCTTTTTGAAATGTAAAAACCATCTTCTACTGGTCTTCCATTCAAAACATAATTTCCATCAGAGTCTTTTGGTATCTTGTAGCAGAAATTCCTGTATTGATCTGTATTGCTCCACCTACCTCCATTGCTATTAATGCTTTGTTTATGAACTCTCACATTCGACAACTGTTCAAAGTATTGATTTTACATATTTTGTACTGCTTAATTTTCCAATGGCATAACTGCATCACCATCCTACACTGCTCACGCTCCCTCTGATCCTCCTTACTTCATTTTCTCTTCGTTTATCTGATACAGTCTTTTGGCTCCTTGAAAATCTTCCTCCAAGCGTCTACGCCATTTCCAATTAGTTAACTACTTTATCCTCTACATTCAAAGTTACTAAAACATAATTTTCAGATTTTAAGTGAAGTTTTAAGGAGAAATTCCATCCTCTTATAAATCAAAATTCTGCTGCAAGTAAAATATATTGTTGAAGAAGTGAACAAATAGAGTTATGGTGGTAAAAATTTATTAGTAGCTTATACAGGCTTTAGGGCCATTAATTTATTTGCCGTACCAAAGCATGATGACAGTGGCAGCAATAAATCATGCATTTATATTCTACTGCATCTCGTCATGTTTTATTGCAAAAAATTAAAATACGTCACACTTCCACTTTAACGTGAGGGTCTCTCAATAAAAAATAACAAATGAAAGGTAAACTGTATTTGTACGTGAAGGTGGCTACAGACCGCTGTGGCATCTGCCACCTGCGTGTTCGATAAGTGAATAATTCTTTTTAAGCGACGTATTGCATAAACATAATATTCTTCCTACAATAGTCACGAAACCAAAGAGTTCGACATGAACAAGAGTTAAGTATTATACAAACTCAACGTTTATGCCTTTCTCAACAGTTTTCTAGATAAAAGTCTTTAATAAGTTCATCATCATTGTGAGATGAGGGATCACTGACTAAAAAATAATTTTCGAGTGAACACGTGCACCGTTTATTTGTGAATGTGGATAAACGTACAATATCAAATTTAACATCAACTATTGGCAGCTGGATATTGCAGGGAGTCATCTGAAGTCGCAGCATCTGCAGCACCTGCGCCAGCTGCAACACCTGCTGCTGGCTGCAGCTGGTGCCCAGGTGTGCGTGCAAAAACACCCAGCGCGGAGATGAACCTCTCCTCCTAGGCGGGATTTGCGGATGCAAAATGCTCGTCTTTCCAATGAAGCTGCGCGCATTCCCTAGGATTGGAAAACGCTTCCAGCGAATTTGTAAGAAGATTTAGTGGTTCCTGAGTTATTTCAAAGGCTCAAATTTCCCGTCTTTCTTAACCAAGTTTTTGCAAAATCCATGGAGGCCTTGAAGTGATTTCTATCGCGATTTTGTACTTGTTTGGTTTCTTGAGCCCGTTCCTCAAGCTTAGGTAGTCCTTATACGGTGATTTTAATCCTTTGTGGTTCTAGGTAGCTTAGCTAAGCAGAGACGCACAATGGACCGTTCATTTTTCTTAAAAACTGGACTTCAAATGCGAAATCTTAGTTCCGTTCAACCAAGCCTAACTGTAAAATATAGTCGCTAGAAAAAATTTTGCAGCGATTTCGTTCTTCAACATTTTATTGTAAAACCTTTACTGCTACAGATAACGTTTTGAATTTTCTGAAAAAATCTAACGGTGCTGAAGAAACTCAAATGCTCGGACAAAAGTTCTCCTTAGATGTTTAAGTATGTAAACTAAAAAGCTCATTCTCATGGCAGAATACCTGTTAGCTATTTAACGATGCTTATTATTATTATTATTATTATTAATCAGTATGAAAATCTTTGTTCAAGGCAAAGGAAGTGAAAAGCGTGTTGACGTTAACATTTATACAGTCAGAAACTTGTCTGAACTCGCATATCTTTTAAAATTCAAAGATAAACATTAGTTTTAACAAACATCATAGAAAAAATCACACTCCTTCCTAGGAACTTGCATACCTGAGGTACAGATCAATGGAAGCTGAATTAGTCTCCCTTTTCTGACGTTCCAAGGCTAAGAATAAGTGGTGTTTATGAGGAAGCCAGAATTGGTAAATTTTTGACCATTTAGTTTGTAGAGTATTTTAATACTGGAGCCTTCCTTTCTGTCCATGAAACTGCAGTCACAAGTTTAATAATATGGGTTCTTTCCAGTGAGGGAACTAAAATCTGGATCGGCGAAATTTCACGGAAAATTAATGCCAGACTAAATTATTTGTAGGTGTATGAGTCAGTGTATTCACTTTTCTGACGTACTACAATTTTCCATGCAAAGGATTTGTACTTTAATACTTTTATATATCGCTGAATAGTACACTATAATACGTAATAGTATTATGTATACTATTATGTCTGATTCTCGCCAATGATTTCAAGCAATTTTATCCTAAAAGTTTTACACTAACGTTGTTTCAATGGATCAAAAGTTCAAATGAATAACACATCATTCATCGTTTATAACAATCAAAGAAATTGAATATTTTTTTCTCGATTTAGTCAATCTTAAACTTAGAAGCTCTGTGTCTGTACGACTTTTCCTTCAAAATGGAGTCATGCTTTCGGAAAAATAAGTAGAGAAATGTGCAGTCGCTACATCGTCTCTCGAAGAGATGTAAAGAAAACATGAGGAAATGGCAAAAAAAAGGAACGATAATTCTCTGATATGCGAGTCCAGTAATCACTGTATGAGAACTGACAAAAGAGAAGGAGGAATAAAAACACCGGAATAACTGAACGAAAACCATGACAGATTTCCTCGATAATTGTGATTGATTTTGCGACAGAAACTGGCAAAGACAGATTTTCGAAGCTCAGGAATCCTGCCTGTTCACGTAAAGCATCAAGTTCTCATGAAGTGCGAAGCATAATTTGTCATATTTAATTATAACTCAAAGCGGGGCAATAATTAGGAGATGAAATGTGTCAAGCATCATATGATAGACGTCACATGAAGCGAGTCACATGAAAAGTGTAACCTGCAAGATGTCACATGTAGGATATTGTTTGAGGAACACCACGTGAAACATTTAGCATGAAGCATATCATGTACTGAATATCACATGAAAGACATCTAAATGTGAAAGATACCACAGAGATTTTAACAGTCGACGTCACGAAAAGGTTATTAAATTTTCCTGACAATTTGTGGAAAAAGATGCTGGCCTATGTATACTCGGCTAGAGCTGATCAGTATCCTAGATTGATTTAGTTTGACCCCTGGTCTCAGTGGTACTTTGTTTCTCACCTTTTTCACAGCCACTTGATGCTCAGCAATACCAAAATGTGTCGGACATCTTCTATTCATTTTTTGATTTATCTCTCTCGTGTCTAGACAACGTTCCGTTTGCAGCTTGTACGTTCGATGAATACCTGTGTCGAATAAATCATTGTGTAGTTCATTTAAAATGCAATGGGGTACATGAAGAATGCAGCAACATAACTTCCTTTTTTTTGCGTACCAAAAGGTATGAAAAAAGGAAGTTATGTTGCTGCACCCTGTAGTTTAAATTAGATTGATATCAATTAGGTCAAATTTATGTATGTTACAACAGTTACCATCGCATAGACTTTAATCTCTCTGTTATCCCTTTTTGATAACTTAGAAAAGAAAATAATCTATTTCAAAACAGTGAAAAGAAAACTTGCTGTGAACTCTCTTCAGTAGTTGAGCTATGAGATTACCAACGTTGCCCCGATCGAAGATTGTTATTTTTCTAAAAAAATTACCCTGTTTCAATACCTAAGGACTCCAAATTTTTCTTCTTTGAATTTACTCATTTTTTTCACTAGTACACATTTCAATTTTGAGTTTCCCTCCACAGTAGAGTATTTATTTTTGACGATCATCAGTGTTATTACTTGCAATGATCAGAAAAATTTAATTCAGCTTGTGAGTGCTTGTGTCACATCGTAAAATTAGTTTGCTATTTTCGAAAGCTTAAGCACTCTAGCAATGCAATAAATACTAATTTATCACGTTTATGAAATTTTCGAAGATAATCAAGAAAACATACCGACACACCTTCAGAGCTGTGTTTTCTACGATAGACACCAGCACTCTAAATACCCGAGTTACTGCACAGAACTTAATTCAATCTTTATTTCATGGAGATCAGCTTCAAATCACAGCCTGTTTGATGATTTACGGTGCATCCTTAATTTTTATCAAGCTTTGGTTACAAACTGGGCCCATACAACAAGAGGCCCAGGATATATTCTGAACGGGCCTTCCATCGCCCGTTCAGAATAAAATACAAGGCAAGGACAAGTTATGCCTCAAGAAGGTCAGTGCCAGAGGTAAGGAGGGAATTTTGCTGCTGAATTATTAAAAAATTTCTCTTATACGTAGTTCATTAAGAGAACTGAACGTGGAATGTGGCTTGTATCTTAAAACGTCCACTTGTGCGCTTCCACCATAAATATTTTCCTATGCTGAGATCATAAATATAAATTTACATTTGCTTAAAGAATTGTTCTGCAATAGTTGAGTTGTTGTACATAGGATTCAAATGCTGATAATAAAATTGAAAATGTTGAGTGAAGAGGCTCATTTAAAAACCTGCAAGAATAAAGTACAGCTCAGTTACACAATACTTTTTTCTTTTAGTTAATAACATGTAGTACTGTAGCGTTACCTATGGGATTTCAGCCCTGTTTTTACGCAATGATTTTGAACAATCAACCAGGTTATAAAGAAACGGAACTTAGTGAACGAAACTACTTCGTTCTGATGTAGTTGTATTCAAGGGAATGGAAAATTCACATGAATAACAAAGTTAAATTATATATGGATATCAAAAGTTAAATTAGTAACGAAAAATCATTAGTATAGATGCAAGTAAAAACTTGGCACTGGCTCTTTGATTGGGGCGCTGTAAGGTTTTCACGTGAATATTTAACCTGAGGAAACCACGAAAATAATTAGGGAGGAAGACACATGCCTCAATGAATTCATTGGCGCGTTAACTGCTGTGTCAGTGAACAGCATTCCCACTAGTGCAGAAGGTCCTCACGCTGGATAGTATACGGACCGATCTCCTGATCCAGTGACCGAGCTCCAGTGACCGAGCTCCAGTGACCGAGCTCCAGTGACAGAGC
>VCRD01001302.1:99764-149228 GCA_006783055.1 Trinorchestia longiramus
GCAGAGAGACTGTGTTCGTGAAGGACAGCTGTAGCCCTGAGGGCACAGGTGCCACCCTGACGACTATGCCTTGCGTAGGCACCCGGCAAATCGTGCAGCAGCAGCAGCAGCAGCAGCAGCAGCTTGCGAGCTTCTAGAACTTGGTGTTCTTTGAACGAACTGTGCCCTCACCTGGGAACTTAACCCGTACAGGAAAACTCTACCCACACTGGAGAACTTAACTCACACCAGACAACTGGACCCACACCCAGACATGTATACCCACACTGGGCAAGTTTACCCACACTGGGCACGTTTACCCACACTGGGCACGTTTACCTACACTGGGCACGTTTACCTACACTGGGCACGTTTACCTACACTGGGCAAGTTTACCCACACTGATCAAGCTTACCCACCACCTTGGTAATCTGAGTGTCATGTGAATGGAAACTGAAATTACTCTTGAGAATAATGCATACATACGAGTCTGCGCATCATTTTCTAGGTTTTGTCTCGGTGATGCTTTATTACACAGGATGCATTTGCAAAAGTGGACAAGGCCCATAATTTTGTGGTTACAAATTCAAGGTGCTTTAAGTTCTTGAGGCTACATTTAGTGGTGAGCAGTTCAGAAGGTTTCAAATGAACGACTCCTTTCGAAGATGATTGATGAAGGTCTTTTAATAGCCTTGCACCTGCTTCGTATACACGAAATACACAAAATTTTATAGCCAAAGAAACGCACGAGTACCCTGACGCATGAAGCTAAGGTTTGTGAATTTATAGTATCAATTGAACCGTAAGAAGTATCGATCTATACGTAAACATAAATGAAGATCTGTGTATCTAAACTTTATCTTGATAAAATTTGGTCGTGAAGGATTTATTTGCAATTTGATACTAGAAAAGAGAATTTGTTAGCATCATTTTGAACCGTTTCCATCCATACAATTTTGGACGTCTGTAATTTATTTAAATTGATGAGGGACTTCAAATTTCAATGCACGTACTGAAGCGTCATGTTTCAGTATTTTCAGGGGCTATGAGGAAGCCGTTGAGCATAAGGGCAAATTCCACAATCAGCTAATATTTTGAAATCAAGAAGCATCACGTGAATTTGTACTTGTTAAAATTAGTATGTAATTCGTAAATTCGTATGAAAATATTATTCCTCATCGGAGAGGTTTTCAATAAAATGCCATTTGAGAGATAAAATTTTCATTTTTTTCAGATTTTTTAATTAATGTTGATTGGTATTTATCCTCGTGGTAGCTTTAGCACATTCACTATGTGTGTAAAGTGAAACACTTTAAATTACGAAATATTTGTGATAATCGAACATATCGTTAACAACTTAATTCAAATATTACATATAGTATGTTATCTACCTTGAAGACTTGATGTTTTCCTGAACCTAAACGAAGATCTAATTCTAATTATTTAATTCACGTATTTCTATTTTCAAGTAAACTATTGGAGAAAGACGCATCATAAAGCCTTATAATTTAACTTTTATAACATGAACTTACATTAAATTCTATTAAAAACTACTCATCTGGAAAAACTTTCATTGTAAAAATACTAAAACTAATCTAGTTAATTTAGAAAGCCCAAATGTTGCTGTATTTTAACTTTAAAAACGTTTTAACGGGCGTAAACGCAATAGAATTTTTTTTAAATTTGCGTGATCAATTTAAAATAATATAAAAACAATTGCATTAACACGTTTCCTGCGATGGGACCCACCGGTGGGTCACTTAGGTTAGGTTCTGTAATTTTTTCCAATTTTTTTAGTGATTATGTGTACAAAGTAAAGATTTGCACCGGCTAGGCAATTGCAGGAAACGTGTTAAAAGTCTTCCCGAGTGAAAACGAATGCAAGAACATTTAAAAAAGTTATAATCCCTGAACACCCCCCGTTAACAGGGGTAGTCCAGTGGTCACGTTTCTAAGATGCATCGGGCACATCAATTTTTTTCGACTAACCTAAAGAGTAAAGTTCAATAATTTTCATTGAACCTAACTTAAAACGCTTCATCCATTTTAAAAAAGCTGAATCTTTGCTGCTCAAGCGGAAAAAACTTGCAGCGCAGCATGGGAGACGCAGTGTGAGGACCCGCAGGCTGTTGCGAATCGATTACAACAAAATTTTCAATCAATATTCATCTTAAGCCAAATTAATAAAGTCCAAAAAATAAGGGTGCATTAGTTTTGACTTTTTATGAGCTATCATGGATTAGTTAAAATAGTAGGATGATAGTCAGTTATTTCGATATTTTTTAGACGTTCTGTTTAATGGTTACTACTCCCTCTGGGTACTAATGAAAAGTCAAAAGCTTGCAAGTAAACATCATTTGAAATTTCTTCAGCTTTAAGTGGCCTCTAAAATAACTTTGGCTAAAAAGTTTGGAGGGGTAACGGATAATTGAACTTAGTTAAATCTGAAGTTAAAGCCAATAGAGAAAGAAATTCAAGTTTCGAGAAAACTGAACCACGCAATAGAACGAATTAAACAGACTTTTAATTGACTTGCTCACAACATATGAATATCTGGAAAAAAGTTTTGGCTGCAAATCCAAGTTCGTGTATATTATATTTCTCACATAGTCCTGTGTTCCGGACACCGAGAAAAAGTAATGCGTTAAACTATTATTCATAGTTAATGAGATTTACCAATTTTTCTGGAGTAAGCATTGATGAAAGATATTTTTCATACATTGTCTCACGCTAGAATTCTGCTTCTTAAGCTCCAAACTTGAAATTTGCAGGCTAAAATAATACTGGGAGAGACGTGTTGAATGTTGGACACTCCATCACAAAATCTATTATGGGACCATGAGATTATTCCGATTTCAACTTCTCAAGCCTTAATGAGAACACTAAACGCACCAAATTTTCAAAATTTCAAATCTGTATGCACAGTAAAAACAAAGGGCCATATTCGTCTCTGAAAGTTTTACCATGTAGGAGTATTTGGTAAGGTTATGGAGACTATGTAAGAAGTTATTTATAGTGTCATGTGCAACATTAATTTGAAGTAATAAACGAATACTTTCTATTTTTCTTATCTCCCACCCAACAAATGGGAATTGTTTGGATATACATGTAAACACTACGATATATAGCGTACAAGATCTATGAAAATTAATGGAAGTGAAGTTTTTAATTTAATAGTTTTTAGCCACGTTAAATCAAGTGATAGATAAATAACTCAAAAATTGAGCAAAACAAATTATAAGCTTTGAAAATAATCCGAAACATTACATTGCAATCAACATGGTTCAATCCCAGTCTAGCCCCAACAGGGCATCGTAAAATAATTAAATTCACTGGAAGATTACATTCTAAGTATAAAAGAACAATACCAAAATGTGAACGATGACTCCTATGAATAGATGGAAGTATAATTTTACACGCCCTCAGAAATAGTACACGTAGTCCAGTAACTAAATCACAACAACTTGCGTCAAATTTGTGACGAGCATCTCTCAACCCCGGTGTGTCCCCTGTTAATTAGAGCTTTTAGCGCGGATTGCGCGTTTCAATGACGGCAGTCAGACGTGGGGACGGGCAGGTGGTGGCATCGTCACACTCAGACGGCACCCGGCACCCCGAGGGCACCAGCTGCAGGCCAGCTGCCAGACCAATGCTAGACGGACCCATGGCTCGCATACCTCAGACACAGCTGAAGTCTGTGCAGCGCAATTTTTGTATCTGGTAGTGTACCAATGTCGCGGTCCAGGAGGTATTGGATTGGATCTCAATTCTGGGGGTGGGAATTATCGACGAGACTAAGAGGGTGTTATAAACAATAGAAATAATGGAGACCAGAGAAATGTTGGACGCAACAGAGAGAATGTTGGACGCAACAGAGAGAATGTTGGACGCAACAGAGAGAATGTTGGACGCAACAGAGAGAATGTTGGACACAACGGAGAGTGTTGGACACAACGGAGAGAATGTTGGACACAACGGAGAGAATGTTGGACACAACGGAGAGAATGTTGGACACAACGGAGAGAATGTTGGACACAACGGAGATTGTTGGACACAAAGATTAGATGTTTGACACACAAATAGGATATTTGACACAGTTGAAGTAATGTTGGACTCGACAGAGATGATGATGGACACAAGAAAGATAATGGACAAGATATAAATAATGAACGGTTATCAAAGATGACAGTGGGTGGAGTAAAGATGGTGGGGTGGACATAATAGTGATGATGACGAATAGAACAAAGTGGACAACAGGAATGATTAGAACAGAAATAATGGCTGATGGTACAGAAGTCATAGCAGATTAGGAGAAATGTTGGTTAATGGACCAGAAATGATGCACGGTGCAACAGAGATGACAATAGACGATGTTCTATATATAATGTAGTTTATACACTTGCTAGACAATGTCGGCATTGCTAAATTAATTGTGCAGAAAAATGATCCTAAGCGATAGTCACTTTACACTTTTCTCAATCAAAAGCAGAAATTTGTTTTGCTGCTGAATATAAATTCAAACTAATCCATTTTACACTGACTAGTCCCTAACTTATGCAAAATTTTTAACAGTATTTTATAATTTGAAATAATTTTGGGAAAAAATCCGAATTTGAAGCGACTGACCACCCTTCTTACTGCAGAACATTAATTTTTAATTAAGAAAGTAAACATTTCAACGATCAATATACACAATTAGCATTTGTCCAAGTACTAGAATCGGCCTTTATAACCAAAAGAAATTTTTCGTTTGACAAATTCGTTTCCTTTAACAAATTGAACGAGAAATCTGACGCTTGCTACCCAGGGAGTTATAGAGGTTCTCGTTTATTCTCAAATGAAATCAGCTTTACAATGCTTGTGAAGTTAAAGATGCCAGTAAAACAGTTATAAAAACAGAGATAGATTTGGTCAGTCATGCATAACGTTGGTAGCAAGGTAAGCACGTACACTATAAGAAGGAGAAATAGGCTCAAGTGATTAATAGCTTTACCTAACGTGCTAATAAAACCAAAATGCTCTGCTGAACCTGTTACTGACTCCGTGGTTGGTTATCGACTTCGCTATCAGCATTATGCTCTAAAAATAAGCTCAAAAGAATGACCACTAATATCTTGTTATTCTTCACGAACAAATTATAATGTTCTCAAACGCAGTGAGTTGTTCATTAATGGACTCACTTCAGCCTTCATTGAGTACGTCAGTTTCAATGAAAACAATAAGGTAAACCTTTCTTAGGGAGTTCGTGTGAATTGTTTATGTATTACACGAACTTCAGAAGAAAGGTCACCTTCGGTTTTTTTAATGAGACTTGCCTGTTTAATGAAGGTCAAAATTCAAAAGAAAATTCATTGACGGACGAAATCAACCGTCTTTTAGAGCAATTTTTCTTAGATTTGTTGCTTGAATTATTTCTCAATAAAGCCCGAGCATTTTAGTTTTCTTTACAAATTTAGGAAAATGCATTAGATATCAAACTTAAACGAGTTATCTTTCTACGAACCGCTGTTTCACCAATGGTCTTGTCATAATCAGGTTACGAGTGCAAAATCAGGGACCATCACCAATCATAACCTTTCCTAAACATAGCCAGTGAATAAGTTCTAGGATTAGTCCTACTCCTATTAACACGTTGACTCCGATTGCCTGATTGGTGTAAAACTTCACTTTGTACGCATAGTCACTAAAAGGATCTGAAAAAATTACAGAACCTAACCTAAGTGGTACACATACGTACCACTTCGGAGTCAACGTGTTAATGATCACAAACGTAATTTGTAGCACAGGATTAGAAACCCAAGGCTGGTGTACATAACTGGATCAAAGTACGGGCACATTCTTTTCGTTGACCGCTGCGTACATTTGAACGTGATGAAGCAGTTTCATGAAGTTGGGCTAATTTTTTATTGTATTTCAAAAGCAAAGTCTGAACTGTTCGTCAAAGAGGCACAGGCGTAAGAGTTACGCTCATTACCTTCTGCTTCAGTCTCCTGTTTTTTCCGGTTCTCATTAATTGAACGTTAATGAAGTATTTGAGTATTTTCAAATTTTCAAAACGTTGTGAAAAGTGTATCGTAAAAAAGAAGTCCCAGAATATCGTTGGAAATTCAACTAAAGAATCGCTGTTCACGTATTTACGGCATTTCAAAACAATAGACAATGTATACATTCGAGTGTGGTAAAATAGGTTCTCATTTGTTTGATTACTACGGCTTCCATTTGACATAAAAAGTTGAAATTTTTTAAAATATAAGTATTTGCTTAATTTGTCTGATAAGATGTCCGCCGTAGTACACCGTTGAAAATTTCAAGCCAGAAAATGCTTGCACATTCATAGATTTTCCAATGAACAACATCTGACAAACGGTACTTATGAGAAAAGATATCTCAGTTGACTGGTTTTCAGGCCAAACCTTTAGTAGACGTTTTGATGTAACATTGAGTCGAAAGCTCTTCCTGTACACATGAATATGTTTGTACATCCTGGTGTTCATGAACAAATGATCTTACAAAAATATTTACCTCACATTCAAACAGATACTTCGCTTAATGCACTTGTGGCCCCCACCACTAGGTCTCTAAGACGCTTGACATTTCATGCAAGACCTTAGATGCTGTGCTGATAGAGCTACTCGAGTGTTATTAATGGGGCTTACTGATAATATTAATATGAGTAATACGATAGCTTATTTAAACAGCATTAACGTTGAATAACGTTTTTTCAACAACGTTAACGCTAAATAATGGGATCTAATCTACATTAACGTTAAATAACGGTCCTTAACACATTCATTACGCTATGACCCACAGGTGGGTCACTCAGGTTAGGTTCTGTAATTTTTTCAAAGCTTTCTAGGGACTTTATGTACAAAGTAAAAATTTGCACTGGCTAGACAACCGCAATGAATGTGTTAAATAGCATTAATGATAAAACACGTTTAAGCAGCGTTAGTGTCGAGTTACGTTTTGTAGCTCACCAACGTGATAAAATAGCCTCTGATTTCGAGTACTCCGTGAATTATTCCCCCCACCCTTTCACACTCACCGCCAGAGAGCGTCAAGGCTTTCCGGCCAATCATCTGAGCTGCAGCTGCGCCCCCTAACCATTCAT
Organism: Trinorchestia longiramus; assembly: GCA_006783055.1. NCBI lineage: Eukaryota > Metazoa > Arthropoda > Malacostraca > Amphipoda > Talitridae > Trinorchestia > Trinorchestia longiramus. The sequence continues at coordinate 106,855 of VCRD01001302.1, forward strand.
TGTGAGGCATCCAAGTTGTCCAGACTTCCCACTACGGCGACTTGCAGGTCAAGGATGGAGCCTCAGCCATAAAATGAATCGAAAATAAATTGCAAGAAAAACGACTGTCTCCAGAAGCACCGCCACTAATATGACTAAGTGACGGTTGTAGTCGCGTTAGCATTGAAGAAAACATTATAGTTACACCAGAGGAAAATAAACTTATTTGTTTGTCTCTTATCAGGGGTAGATTCTTGATCATTCATGATGGACTGTAAATGTGTCTTTCGATGGCCTTAAATTGCAACGTATTTCGATCACTTTCGTTTACATCATTGATCAAACTATTAGGTCTATTAACTTATGAGTAGTACTTCCAGGCACATATACATCCGATTCTCTACAGCTTTAGTGGCATTTATTGGAGGATTGATTCTTGGGACTTATATGACTAGATCGTCGAAGTAAAAAATATGGCATCAGTTGAGCCAATCCTCTTCCTGTAGTACTCATAGCAGGGAGCAACTGCAAGTTTTTTTGCGTCTTCACGAAAATGTTGTAGCATAAAATTTTCTATACACTACAAATTGTGTTTCAAGTTTACAAAACATGATTGGTACTTGAATTTGATTTACAATTACTTCCGTAATAATATGAAGCATCAATGTATTTTCTGCTGTACAGAAGCCAAGAAATTTATTATGCATATGGTCTACTTAGAAACAGTATTGTTTAAAATAAGTAGGTAGAAATATGTATCAACTTTCATTCACCTAAACTGAGCTCTTGTTTCGATCGGGTGATTTGCTAGTGGAAAACTAGACGAACAAAAATAATGTGAATTACGACCTACCAGAAAATATAAAATGAAACGTGTGGTACAAATAAAAACAAGATTTTTCCCAAAAATTTAAAATGCACATAGAGCAAAATTAATTTTTTATCGCCCGTTGATTATTTTTCTTTAGCTCAAATGAAAATTGAGTTCGTAGTAGCAGTCGTACAAACAAGGTATTGCAATTGCTGTAGACATCATGTTAACTAATTTGCAAACTTATTTTTCCAATCTTGGTGCACCGATTAATTGAGTGAGAAAATTAAACATGTATAAAAAAGGTCACTATGTAAATCCATATCAAATAGGCAACATGCTTAGGGAAGTTTAATCCAGCAAAAGTTTAGATAATGAAACCACATACAGAAATTAGAGTACGGCTGAAATTTTATTCTTGTTACAAAAAGCTACCCAGGATATGAGGCCAAAAAACAACAAAAGAAATGTCAAATCAATTTCCCAATCATCGTTTCTCGACGGGTTGTAAGAAACAGAAACGGTTTTAATCGTAGTCTCTTAGTTCGGAAAAAATTTCCTCGCATATTTTAAAAAATAAATAAATATAGGTCAACAGATGTCTACAAGCTTCGAGAAAATGACAACGCAGGAAAAGTAACGAAAAATTTCCATTTAATTTTTTACTTTTCGCCAGACCAAAATCATTAGTCATGTAGTCTACGGAATTTGAAATGTTAAATTCACATCAAACCATATTGGGTTGGCTGAGGCATTTCCGAGCAAATATATTGCTGGTTTCTCAAAGTATGAAGCCTTCTAAAAAATGTATTTATATCCTGAAATGCTAATAACTTTAACCTATGACGATATGCATAAAAATTAGGTTCTAATTAGCTGAGTTAAATGTTTCGTTCTTAAAATGACAAAGATTTAGCTTCTGAAATAATATAAAGCTTTTGCTTCAAATAGATCAAAACTTGATTCTGTTTTATTTATGTTGATAGAAGTACAAAACTGAATCATAGCACAAATTTTATGAGATACAAATTTCGGTATAACTCATCCATTAGTTCACTTAGTTAGCAATGAATAAGTTAATTGACCTGATGCTGTTGCTCGTAAATTAACTTATTTCTGTATTTTTAGTAAGTTATTTCACCGAATACAGTTACCAACTAAATTTGTTGCACAATTTTAGCCGAAAATATGTTCAATTTTAAATATATGCTCTCCTAACATTTTTCGTCCGATACTTTTCTACTTCATTTAGTGTGCTTTATTTAGTTGAAAGTTAACTTGTGGGCCTTCTTTAGTTAGAAATCAGCTGTGGACCTTATTCATTTCCGAACAAATTAGTGTATCAATTTAATTCCAAATTGAGTTGTTAGCCGACGTCAGTAAATTTCAATCACGCTAAAAAATCAAAATAAATTCAGAGGTAGTTTTTCAAACTCCGTAACATCATTGGTTTACTAGTTTAGTTGAAAAACGGTTCCTTGATTTAGTAGCCCGAAAGTCCTTATAAGTTAGAAACAGGATAGTCTGCCGAACTTGGGGGCAGGATAGTTCCCCAATTTAGCCAGAAGATAGTTCGCACAATTTAGTCGCAAGATAGTTCGCACAATTTAGTCGGAAGATAGTTCGCACAATTTAGTCGCAAGATAGTTCGCACAATTTAGTCGGAAAATAGTTCGCACAATTTAGTCGCAAGATAGTTCGCACAATTTAGTCGGAAAATAGTTCGCACAATTTAGTCGGAAGATAGTTCGCACAATTTAGTCGGAAGATAGTTCGCATAATTTTGGCCGAAGATAGTTCGTATAATTTAGTTGAAACATATCATAGTTTGCGTTATTTAGTTGGAACATATCACAGTTTGCATAATTTAGTTGGAACATATCATATTTTGTGTAATTTAATAGGAACATATCATAGTTTGCATAATTCAGTCGGATGATAGTTTCCCCAATTTAGTTACACGTTAGGTAGTGAACACCGCTTAGTACTTCAGAGTAGTTTTTAATATCATCGTACGCCACAAGCAACAGCTGATATGCGATACATGTACACATCAATTTCAATCGCATGAAATTTTTCAGACTGTTTTATATGAAAACCTAATATTTAGCTTTATCGAAATACACATGGGAGATGGCCATGGTGAAGATCTGTCATGCACTCCGATATGTCTACCCTGACATGTTGCTGAAAGTGCATTCAATCTGTTGGTATCGCTAGTAAAACTTTTGTGGGAAAAAATACGATGTCATAATGTCAGAAATGACACGACTTAAATCTAATCAGCTAGATGCGACCAAGGCAACTGCATCAGACGTCTATCATTGTTACTGCAATACAGCGCCACTGAAACTAAAGTGAAACTGTATACACTGTGGATTCTGAGAATTTGCAGATTATAAAAAAAAATTTGATTGGTTTTTCTTGGAACAGTTAAGTCCAAGGACCGTCGAGGTATCGCCGCTCGAGGTCCCCTCATCTTAGGAAACATGGAACAGCGCGGCGTGCTAAATCAGCAACTTGACTATAAGAGGCAGTAGCGTAGGGAATCACTCGTAATACCGACTACTTTTTTGAAAATTAAAAGCTGGTGCTCCGCTGTGCAGGGCACCAGTTATATTTTGTTGAATCTAGGAACCTTAGTATTTATTGATACGGGGATTTTTTATAAATAAACAGAAGAAAATAGATGAAGGAAAGACACAAAATTTTATTCTGTCAAGACCCTCCAGTACGAGCAGATAGTGACGCTATATAGGATCCTGAAACTATGCCTATAGCTGCATAAAATCAATTTTACCGCTCCCTATACTTTGAGTAATTGTTAGCTTTATACACAGGAAATACGTTTTTCATCGAGAATTCAATGCATTAAATTTCTGAATTAGTAAACAATGAATCAGCAAATGTTTCGAAGAGTTGGCTCAACCTAAAAGCAGTCCATTTAAAATCAACAAAATATCTGTATCCATAATAGCTAGCAACATCAACTAGTCATAAAATTTGTGTTAAGAGGTGAAAAATTAAATCTCCCTGCTGCAAAAAATGACCCCATTTGCGAGGGTAAACAAGAGAGATAAAGTATTTGGATTTATAAAGTTTTATTTGATATATCATAAATTAAAGGTTTTTACGTACTGTATATGGACCGCTGCAAATTTGGTTGAATATATTAAGATAAAATAAAAGGATATAACTTTGAAGGCAACATTTGTGTATGCTAAGTGCTGTACGTTGAAGTGGCTGTACAGGTTACCTGACCACCTGCATCTTACTGGTGTGAATTAATCTGACCCTCAGCGTTGAAAAAAATTTCCTGTACACCGTAGAGCAAGCGTTCCCGTATCTTGGTAGAAAATGAACGCATGATGCATTCAAAAATGATTCACATTTCAAATAATTACATGGTATAAATTCGCATACACAAAAACTAAATCTTACCGTACGTCACGATTCTTCACTCACGAATCTACTGCCTCTACATTAGCAGCTGTAGGATAACAGCACAATGCAGTAGCCGTTAGAATGAGGTATGAATGAACAAGTCCGCTTCCTTGCCAAGTGTCCGTTCGTGCGGATATGCAGCACCTGAGAGTATGAGGTAACAGACTTGAAAATATGGCTTTACAAAGACTTGTGAAACAGAGACAGAAATATCATGCACTCGGGCAACATAAAATCCAACGTAAAATCCAAATGATGGTAGGTGCATATATGATATCAGAAACAGATGATATATGGAGTTATGAGAAAGCTTTAGAAAAGACAGGGAAATAGAAATGATTTGCACTTCCGTAGTTTATTGGTGTGTTTCTGTTTTCTTTTTGCCAGTTTGTTTCTTTCATACTAAATATTTCTGGTTATTCGAGAAGCATAGAACTCAATAGCCAATCGTTTTCATTTCTAACATACACTAGTATCCATATAAACAAAAGGAAACTTATTCAAGGCTAAGGATCTGATTAGAACCTCAATATTTTCCGAACTAAAGAAAAGTCCAAAATAACAGGTTCATTTTTGCAATAAATGAGGAATACATATATTATAGGACCAGTATTAAATAGCACAAGCAGGTGTTGTACGGAAACAAAACTAGTTTTTTCAATGTGTGGCAGAGCAAAACATTCACTTGTTCTCATTCTTTTATTTGTATTTTGTAACAGGCCCGCCCTCTAACACGTGCAGGAAACTATATCCTAACTCCGCATCATTGTAAATACTATAATTATATTTATTATTTACTGTTCTTTTATGCATCTCGTCTCGCTGAACTTGCTATTCATCCAAGTTTATGCTCAAGATTTTCAATGATATGTAAATCTATAAATTATATTAAACATATGTATGATTCGTAACGCTGTGAAAACCACCAATTAATTGAATTTAGTTACATAACATTTCTCAAAGCCATGTGCAACTCGAGTTATAATTTTCATGTACGGTAATTTGTTAGAAGGAAAGCAAATATTCATACATTCTTTTTTAGAAGTTAATTCAATTTAAATTTTGACTAAAGCATTGCTCGCTCTGCCACGTGTTGATTCAAGAACCTTCAAAAACATTGATTGGATGTCTACATTTTGCTAAATTTCTCAGCAGCTTTTAAGCCTAAAATTAATTTCGATGTATTTTATGGTTATTTTGCGTTAGTAATTCAATGTCCCCCTATTTGGATGGTCGCCAATCGAGAATTTTTGGAACATTACAATTTTCATTGACAAAGATGCGTCAAAAGTCTGATTATTCTTGATTACAGGTTTAGATAATAATTATTATGATTATTATAATTACCATTACTATTATTGAGAATTATCTATGCGTATATCATCTACCTTCTTAATGGCTCCTCATTGGTCAATTTGGACCGATGCAAAAAAAGAGTATTGGTCAATTCTTACTCAATATTACGCTAGTACTAACGAAAATAAAACAACAAGCAAGTGAGTACAACTCAGCGCTCCACTTGAATAGATGAAGGCGTTCCTAGATCTGTAGTTCTACATAGCAAGGAATTTATTGTGGTTCCTACATTGCTTCATTGTTTTTATCTCTCTGTGGCTTATACAGGATGGTAGCTCTCCTTGTATAAGGTGGTAGCTGTCCTTGTATGAGATGGAAGCTTTTCTTTGGTCATCCAAGTCTCAACGCTTCTGTCTGTTCTTTCCTTTGTTTTATGAGAGGACATTTTGGGATGGGAGCGCGTGCTTGAAACGAGTTTCTTTTTTGGAAGCTTTGCAGCTGCCGTTCAAATTCAGCAGCTGGACAGTACGTGGTGAGGAAACGCACGACGGCAACACCGGCTTCTTCAAACTGATTTGGTGGAAATCTCGGAATATGTACCTGAAAAAAATGTGAAGAAAAATTCCCTGAGTACTATAATAAGAATTTTTTGAACAAATCAATTTAACAAGTGCACCCGACAAAGAATTTGTGAACGTAGATCACCGAAAAATTCAGGTCGTTCATAAAATTTTATAGTTAGACGCCTAGATGGAAATTTCAAAGCAAAAAACACCTGAGTAAGAGTAAGCTCTTCATAGTTCACTGAAATAAGCGTTAGCACCAGTGATTTTCTAAAACTTTGAATTAATGATGATGAGAATGATAAGTTGTTTCTTATTATTTTTAGCTCCATCATCAGCTCTAGACACAAAATAATTGTAGAAAGTCACTGTCTTTCTTCTCGTTTTTCAAAAGGAACCGTATTTTTACAGATTTACGTAACCATGCCTGAAAATCAAATACGAATGTCGCCTGAAGTAAAAATTAGTCTGGAGTTAGGATTGTAGTTACACAACAACGTCAGTTCACTTGAAGGAAGTCCAGTAGAGACAGAGTGTGAGTTACACATCTGGAAACGTGAAGAGACTTAGCTTTCGTAAGGAGTTGGTGGTAGGATTCTGGAACTCTTCGCCAAAAGTTACTATAACGATATCTGTCTCAGAACGTCCAGAAGTATTTGACAGGCGTCAGAAGTGACCTGATTTGTACGTTATGGATTAATAATTTTATTATTTTGACAGAAAATTAATTTTCATTAATCTTAATTCATTAATTTTAACCAGATACGTAATTATGAATCATTATTAGTATGATTTGTCGAAATGAAAACTCTATATTTTGTAAACACAGACCTGACGGACCTGTAAAATAATTTGATCATTTATAACGATATCGTAACAATTCTTTGTTATGTCGAATTATTGTTCATTGTCCTTATAGAAACACAAATGTAATGAATGTTAAATGATTCAGCCTTTTTTTCTTCTGCTCTTATTTCATCACGATATGTGGAAAAAGTCATTCCAAAAAGATCACCTACAAAAAACTGATGCGAGTCAAACTTCGGAGGGACGTGAAATTCTTACAAATTCCTTCCTTGCTCCTACGCGCAGAGATTCAACGATCCGTTAATATTTTAAGGGATTTTGTTCAAAAAAATGATCAAGACCCTATAAGTAAGTAGCTTAGAAAACGTCGAGTACAAAGCTAATTCAAAATTTCAAATGAACGTGTTGGTAATAATTTATTAATAATAATTATTAATTATTAATAATAATTGATGCGTGGCCTAATTTTGAAGTTTTAAAATGCAAACCTGACTCCTGATCTACGACGTATTATTTGAAGATTCAACGTTTTTGCACAAGCACAATAAGTGTAATGTTCAACGAAAGTAACTTCATGTGACACTTTGAATGAAACTGTAGTCCCTCAAACGTGGTGCCTGAAACTTCTCTGAATTAGAGGTTTTCAAAGTAATTACGATATTCTGAACATTGTCAAATGAGAATGCAAGTAGGAATTACACTTTTTTCTTGTGTCTATGCTAGTTACACTTTACTGATTATGGTGTTCACTGCTTTCCAACGAAGTGTGTTAGTCCAAGTTTAAGTTTTAAAATAAATATTTTCTAATAAATGAACTAATACGGAAAAAACAAAAATTTGTCACCACATGTCTGGACTCTAACCCACAACAGTCAAAGGAAAAGATACGGTATAACATTCGATTTAATATCCCGACAAAAACAGTAGTATGTGTTCAAAAAAGGGCTTGTTTCTACGTAAGATTTAGGGTGCATGGTCGTAGATGAGATGTTAGCCTCTTCACATTTCTTCCAAACGAAATCTGCTTTTACGGAATATTGAAGGTAATTGCAGGCCCTCTTAACATCTACTAATAAGGTAGTCTTGGTACGGAGATCACTGGATAAGCTCAAGACTTACACGTGTTTTGCCATCCAAAGCAACGCGCTTTACCAAAATCACGCCAAAATATGTTTCGCCGGAACAGTTTTCAGCAGCTTAGTGCGAACAGTGTACTACAGTGCTCGAAATTCAAAACTGAGGTTCGTATGCGGGAAGAATATGACTGTGTATCAACTTTAATATCATGATGCCGTTATTTTGCTCTTCAAACCAGTATAACGGACATCTCATCATGGAAATTGTGTGCAGCACATATTGGCAAAACACAGCGTTCAGCATAACTCTAGATCCCAGCAATTAAAAGGGATTCTCTCTAAATGCTAATGACCCATGACGCTGCACCGTTTAATGCACCCTGGGAAAGGCTCAGCATTCTTAGTGGACTTCTAAACTTAGTGGATACATGCGAGATATATTATGGAGTGCCGTACTACAATACTGCAATAAAATGTTTGAAGTTTTACGTTGTGTAGTTTGGTCCACTTCAATATGCTCATTTACATATTTTAAGATAAACATATCAATGTACATGGCTTATTAACTAGAAAATATAAGATCAGGTAAGTACATCAAATCATTTCCCTGATTTCCTAGGGGTATGGAGTACAATTAACGGCCTGAGAACAGTTTTATACTAGCATTTCGTAAGAAAAAACAGTTTCTGTTCGGTCTCAAGAATATAAACATCTGAACGTCAGTTAAATACTCGTAGCTTTACCGCATGGCTTGCTCCGTGTTTGACATCCGGCTAAGAACTACTGAGCGGGTTAGGGTCTATGTAATACACCAGATTTAAGTATTGTTACGCGGGCAAATTTTCGTTACGGTCTCTTCTCTGGAAGAAAAAGTGCGTACCTTGTCTCAACTGCAGACCAACATGAATCTTTCTTGAAAATAAAGGTTTCAATTTATATTTATGTGTAATGAAATAACTTCTGAATAAGTTGTAAATTATTACTTAGAGTAGTAATCTAATGAATACGAATAGGACAGTCAAGATTTACTATAAAAATGAAACCTTTTCATTCACAGAAAACAGTTTGATACAGCCATGAGTTTGATTCAGGATTTCGTCAACAATCATTAAAAATTTTAATTATGATCAGACAAACTTGCCTACATTTTAATAACACCATTATGTGCCTGTTTGAAGTATATAAATTGTATTAATTATCATTTCACTTTACCTGGCTAGAAACAATGAAAGATAATCTGTTCACCCTTTTTATAAATTTTATGAAACAGTATCACTTTTTTATTTTAGGATTACTCTTAAATTTGAGCTTAGTTGTTTCATATTAATTTCCTTTTAGCCCGTAAACTTATTTCTAAATCAGATACCGTGCATATTTTTAAGACTTGTAAGCTTTAAATATTGATACTTTAGCATAATGAAAAATAAGCATAATATATATCGAGTAAAAAATCAATGAACGTTGAGAGCAGACTAAAAATTTGAAAAACAAATATATTTCATTGAAGTTGTAAAAAATCATTAGCTTGATGACAAATATTAGGAATTTGAAAGTAAATTCCTGGTCTTGAACGAGTTGAACACATTAGGTCATCTTGCATCGAAGTTTGTGTTTTATGATACAAAGAGACGAGGCACCAAAGCCAAACTACTACTGGCACCTTCTTCATGAAACATAACGTTTAATTATTTCTAAGACCAACAATCTGTAGACCTCAAGCAATGATTGTTAATAAAATTTCGACATAATACGCTCGATTTTAGAATAAATGACCATATATAAAGAACTTAGACTGTTGAATCGCTATGATGTTAGTGAACTGTGAGGTAGCTATAGAGGTATTACAGAAATCTCTTGATCCATATTTTTAATTTCATTTTGAGTTGTTCAAGGGAAAGAATGAGCACACTGTAGTACAAAGGAGTGAAATCTATTGATAAGGGTAATTTATAACTGAATATTGACATCAAAATCTGTTATTTCTCGTTGGAGATGGGATTACTAGACAGCTTCTACACAGATAATATTAACTTTTGAGCTTCCAGTAGGATAAAATACGTAACTATGTGACAAGAAATTACAATCGAAAGCGTTGACACAATTTCCAATAGTAAAATTTTTAATATGGGGAAGTTTTATTCAGAGTTACTAAAACAACATGCAGAACACTGAAACAACGCAATTTTAAATTTTACTAATACTTCACGCCAGTAAAAATGTTAAATAGAGTCCCACACACAACGGACTTGTAGTAAATTGTACAGAGTACACAAGCAGACTTACATTTCTTACTTATTTTTCAAATATCGTGTCATTTTTCAATGGATGCCAATTTGTCAAGCTCTATGATCCGCAGCCATCATTACATTAGGATTAAAAATAACCAATCTCGCAGAGTTAGTCCTGTTTTAGTAGCAATTTGGAACCGAGCGATCTTTAGCCAATTTCAGTCTCCGTCCCTAGAGGCAGGCACGTAACGGACCTTCAGCGCGCTGGGGTTGTTACGAAAGGATAAAAAAGCATGATCAGTATAAGTTTTCACAGTAACCTAGGAAAATTTCTTCGTAAAATAGTTTTAACGATTAAAATTTTGAAATGTTTTTACCCAACCGGTTACGTAGGATCTTCCAAGTGAAGTTTATTTGTTTACTGTGGAGTGGAATGAGAGGGGAAAAAATACACTCGAAATACCGGTACAGTGGATACATCATCGCTGTCAGATGTCCGTGGCGCATGGCTGCTGGAAGGGATCGTTTGATAGATGTCAAGGGATCATTTGATGGATGTCAAGGGATCATTTAATGGATGTTAATGAACGAGCCCGAAGTACAATGTACAGCGCAAGCCATCCATTACATCGAAGGTAGAGTTGGTTTTCGGTGATATTGTCCTTGATCATAATGAGTCAATAAACCTTAAGTTCTGTTTATACGCCCTTGATGAACAGTGTTGTTCGATTCAGCAATGAATTATTGTCAGAACTTTGATTGAGATGAGTAGGATTCTACAGATTTCATAGCCTGATTTTGAAAACCCACGTACAAGATTGGAAATAATTGCAGTTTTATCAGGATATCAGGAATTTAGAATTTTAATCTTAAAACTATCTTTTGGAATATTTTTGCTTCCCTTGGGTGAAGTACAAAAATTTTTCTCTTGGTGTTCTGTTGTTCTCCCGTACTCACTGACCTCAAATAAATGTGCTGTGCACATTTATGTGATGGATGTGACTGCCTGGACTACTGAACAAATTTTGTTGAACTTGATGCTTTCCTCCTCGTAACGGTTGGTATTAGAATAGTTGAGTGTAATTTATGTTTTATACGTAACTTTCACGGTTTATAGGAAGAACACAGAGTCATTAAGTTAGAATTATTTTATTCGTTTGTACGACAAAATACTGGTTTATCAGCTTACTTGATCAATTTTAAATTGAACTGTTTCTTATTTCATTCTATCTGACACTTTTAACAGATGATGTATACAGTATACTGTATTTTTGTATAGATTCGAATCTTTACAATGTATTTTTACAGCTCGCATCCTTACAAAGATCTTTTGAGGTTTTAAGTGAGGTACAATTCAGCGAGGGCCGACCAGGGACTCAGATTTTGTAGGCTTAAAGAACAAGCTTATAGCGCGTGTGAAGCTCAACAAAAAAAATTCTTACGAATTAAGCTCGAATACACACTTATAAGTTAAATTAAACTCTAATGTATCGTATTTGATGCTAGGAACAAACTTGAGTCAAAAAATCCCATCCAAAACAGAATAAAGCTTGATTCGCATGGCGTGATAATTGCAGATTAATTTGCCTCATCAAATCTCTCGTGAGTACTCAAGTAACATGTGCTTCACTGGACAATGTACTCAAATATTGATTAAACTTTGGCAATTCAAGGCTAGCCCAATGCCTCATAATCACGATACCCAACGTTCGTGTATAGGAATGCAGTCACATTGGCTTGGATCATCAATATGTTCGACTGTCACGACCGTAATAGTCGGATCATGACGCAGAGTTTCCGGAGCCCTACCTCACTCATGCTTGTGCATTCGAAATGCTGTGTCTGTGTCAATCCATCGTTGCGTTTTTTTACAGTAATGCTCGAAACACCTGGGTAAGTACGACAACCCTATCCAGTAAAAACGCTAACAGCTTCAGGGAAATGAGGATGATATTGCATGCATTTTTTCATGCTCATGAACAGATAATGAACTTACGTAACATTTCTTTCTCGATTCCGGGACTGTGGCATTACGAGAATCATCCCACGACGTTCTGCTACTCTGATGTAGGGATTTAATTAATGCCTTCTGTATGCAGAATGGTCGGTGTGGTCGTGCCTGTGTTTGCATAATTTACTTGAAAAAAACAGGCTGACCATCACGCAAGCCAATGCATCCCTATTTCTGACAGTCATGCATCACCGAGGCATCTGACTTAATAAGTTTAGTTTCAAGTAGGTGTGTTTGTTTATTCGAAGAGCTTAAGAGTATAACAGATACATCTTTTTATATGAATCCCAATATAGTATAATAAAAAAACCGATTTAGAGTTCACTTCGGATGGGAAAAATATTGAGGAGGAGAATGAACAAATTTTCAAAAACAATATAATCGATGATAAAAATGAATGTTGAACATGGAATTCTCCGTTTGTGCTCCATTAGAAATTCATTTAAATTTCAATGTTTTAATAAGTTGTGTTTTTGTCTTGAACTACTCTTTGAAATTTTTTTCGATGTTGTTTTATCAATTACTATTTCAGAAACAACATTTCATGAGAAAAAATCTATATATTAATACGCTTACGACTATCGTACCTGTGTGTCACACCCTTCATTGCGGTATCTATTATACGGTTGGGTCGGGTTACGTTACATTACATTACTGTGGGTTGGGAATTTTATGAATATTTTTGTTTTAGAATTTTTTTCCACTTTTAATTTTTTAAATGGTTTAAATTTTTTATATTTTTTAAATTACTTTTTAATGTTTTTAATTTTGTAAATTTTCGAATCGTTTAATTTTTTGAATTTTTCGAATTTTTCGAGTTTTTTCTTAGTATTTTAGTTCATTTTATTCATTGATTTTGTTTTAATTTTTTAAATTGCTTACATTTTTTCCTTTTTTTAGTTTTTGAATTTTTTGAATTTTTGAATTTTTTAAAATTTTTGATATTTTGTCAGTTATTTAAATTTTTGAAATGTGTTGAATTTTTTAATTTTATGATATTTTTGAATTTTTTAAATTTTAAAAAGTGCTGCTAGCGTATCAGTGATACCGACAATACCTTACTTATGTGCGAACCTGTACTATGCGGTCCCATGAAATTGCGAATTTTTGAACGTGGCCCTTGCACTGAAAAGTTTGCCCACCCCTGATCTAAAACAATGGAGCAGAGAATAAAAGAACAAAGAGAAGCAGCAAGAGAGCTACAGAGAAGACAGCGCTCTTATGTTAGACAGCGCTTGCGAGAAGACGAAAGACAAGCAACTCGTTATAGAAGCAGACTACGAATGCAACAGCGAAGGATGAATAGAGATGCATCTTCAAATCACGAGAAATAGAGATGCATCTTCAAATTACGAGAAATAGAGATCAAGAAAGTCGGAATGATATGAATGATGTGGAGAGACAGCAATTTCTAGAAAACAGGAGAAACGGATACCAAGAAAGACGAAATGATATGAATGAGGTGGAGAGACAGCAATTTCTATAGAACATGAGAAACAGAGACCAAGAAAGACGAATTGATATGAATGAGGTGGAGAGGCAGCAGTTTCAAGGAAACAGGAGAAACAGAGACCACGAAAGGTGGCATCAAAGTTGTTGAATCATAAAATCAATGATTGTTAATTCATTCACTACCTGTAAAATCATGCTACTGAACTAACCGCGAATTATTCGCGGGTCTTGCTAGTTCTTATAAACATCTGTTGCTCGCTTTTGTAGTTCAATTAAGAACTTTTTGATTGTCAAATTTCATAGAATCATTGACGTAATTAATCTCTTATGTCCGAGTTAAAAATCTGATAATTGAGTTGAATAGATGCTCAACTCTAGGAATTTTGATTCTAAGTATTCTACCAATAACTATATGTATGTAGTTATACACTTTAAGTAGTAGTTGTACAATGTGTAGCCCTTGTACCGTATAATAATTCCCCCATTTGTTAAACTAAATTTAATTTCTATTTTACTATCATTTTTGTGAATTATTTGTATTTATTACAAAATCAAGACTAAAGTACATGGATCAGAATCTATCAAAGTGATAGCTTGTATTGAGAAATAACAGTCTGGGAGGGTCGGTTACAGAATTATGTTAGCATCAAACTTTGGCCACATGAAATGTGTGGTGGTAAGATTTTCGTAGAATTCTACCAAAATCCTTAGTAAAAATGCAAAACTAACTGCTAACACAGTCATCACTATCAACTCAAAAAAATGTATTTTAAACTTCACAATAACTCTATTAACGATCATGGCAATGTTCACCACGTTTATTGCTTCGCAATTAGAGGCAGTTCAACGAGACCTTAATCCAATAACTCATAGAAAATAGCAGTGAAGTTTAATTGACACAGATTGGTGCTGTGCGGGATAGGGGTGAGGTCTCGAGAAGCATATCCTCGGCATATCTGTGTTACTGACGCGGTTTCATGTTTTTCTTTCCATAGGAGAAGATCATGATGAGGATAGCCTCTCGAACGATGAACTCGATAAAAATAACGAGAACCGCAGTTGGATACAGCACTGTAGTGTGAGGGAGATCTACCCACTTAATTACTGAAGTGATAACTTAGATGCAATCTTTTTCACAACAACATCAATGATTTGTGAAAAAATCCAACAATTTTAGCGTATGAGATAGGGCTCTTTGTCCTGCCAGAAAATTAGAACAGTTAATCACGGCGGTTAAAAATGGTAGAAGAAGTTAATACCTTGTTTGATATTATAAAATGATCTTGTCTTGAAGCGGCGGTCAGTGGTTATGATGTGAGTAGTAGACTGTAGTTTAAATGATCCTGTCAATTTTAGACAGAAATATTCTGCCAATTTTTAAGTAACTGCCTGTTGAATCGAGTTGTGGATACAATACAAAATAATCTGCCATTTTTATAATCATATCACTAAGAAGGCAAACAAATCACAGAGTTATGGGAAATTGTTAGTCTATAAGCCAATACTTACACTTCATATGTCTGAAAATATATTAAGCAGCTAGGCACATAAAATATGTTCAAAAATAGTTCACACGAAATATATAGAAACTATTGATACGTTTTCATGAAAATTCAAAATTTAAGAAAAAAAATCTCCTCAATTCTCAAATTATCAGTCAAACTTTTAATCTCTCACAGTATTCCCCCAAATAGAACCACGGCAGCTGCACTTCACTTCCGTCTTTATTCAGTAGGCTTGCTGTAAGTATTGGTGCTGGGTTCTCCCTTTTGAAGGTTTCCCAGCATAGTGGATACTGAGATGCTCCTCACACCAGCCACACTGACCTACGGAAGTAGGTCAAATGGATCACCTGGCATGCTGATGTGAAGGAGAACAGCGGTATAGGTTTGTAGAGCAGTTAGGTTGTGACGCGCTGTAAATGGTTTTACTATGTCTAAGCTTCGTATCAATAATATAACTTTTAGTCGTGTGCAAAAGTAAATTCAGTTTGGAGTTCATATTTAGCGTATCTCTATAAAGCTCTATTTAATCGGGAGAATAGTCAGAGCAATGAACTACATTTTAATGACCCTACGTTTTCTTAAAGGAGTACTCAATGAAGACAATAATTATCCTAAATGCTTCAAAAATACAGAAAATTGAGATGAATTTTTCTTTTATTTGACCAACACTTAAAATGATTGTAGATTTGAAAGACAGCTCGATTTATGATGTGAACACACTCCCTTGGAACGTTGCTATTCGTTCAGGGAACATTACTTTAAGATTTTGCATTATATAGGCAAACCATTCTTCCCTTCATCTTACAAGGGAGAAGAAATTTCAAACTCTGACACATAGGGTCGAAGAGGGGAAGCTCAAGCGTTAGTCTTCTCCAGAGGTATTTACTTAGCTCATTATGATTGAGTGACACCAAACTTTCTTTTGTCAGTTCCAGAGGTCACCGATTCGATAGCTCACCCAAATTGAACAATTTTTGGTCTTATAACTTGAGCTCAGCAACCACAGCTAAAACCATGGCAGACACTTCAACTGTTCTGATCGCTGGGTTTTGTTTCATGTGATATAATAAATAAGTCCCAGACTTGAGAGTAAATAAGCCCCAGATTTAAGTGGTCTGACCGCTAGCGAACATTCCTTTAATTTTACAGCAATCAAAACAGCGTCTATCTATTGTTTTAACCAGCTGATTTTATTAGTGATACATCACAAACCACAAATTATGAGCAAGTGAACTTCACAAGTTAAATATCTGTGGTTCTAATACAAAAGGAATTTTCAAAAGAGCAGTGCGTGGTGACACTAATACTCATAAATTTCTAGATATATTGAGAACTACTTTAAAAGCATAGGTATGATGCGTCACTTTGAAGGCTAATTTATTATCCGAAGAAGGATACTTTGAGTAGATCAAGTAATTCGAAAAGACACTTCTAGGGGCGAATTGTACGTTCACGTGGTAAAGCCAAACATACCTGATGAGAAATTTCAGTTTTGAAAACAAACATTGCTTAAACTTTTGTTTGATTTTCTTGTAGAATTATTGATGCAACCGTCGCATTCAGCTTTTGATTCCGTAGTTTCTCAGTTTCATATGTTCTTCATTTAGTGAATTTAGCTTTTTTTAATAGCGGGTGGTTGTGCAGGGGTAGCTTTAATGGGACATACTGTAGGTGGAGCAGGCAGGAATGACCCGTAGATAATCCTATTAATTGTGACCCTCGGCTGCAGGACCCACAAATGGATGGTCACTTTAGAGTCTTCCTATCTAACGGGACCCGCTTGGGCGCATACAATACCCAGTCAAAATAAAGAAGACTAATGACCGAAATACCTCAGGGAACTGCTGCATCTCTTTCAAATTAAGTCAAATGTGAGAGATGAATTTACAAAAAATCCCATAGGAAATTTAAGTTTTAGAATTTGCTACAAAAGATGCTGGCCAAATGATGAATCCATTTAGTTTGCGTATTAAAACGTTAACATTAATATCTTATTCGAACTCAATCCTATGAAGTAAGTGTCGAACCATGTTCAGCGCACCCACACCGAAAGTATGTTTCATCTTTTCTGAAAAGTCTACGTGACAAATGTGATTCATGCAGGAATTAACATGAACAAGATTTTAAACAGAATGAAGTGTATCTCAGACAATAAAGTAATGCTAACAACGTCTTTCTCACTTAACAACGACTTAATTCTTCACCAACGTAAAAATATTACTATAGGGTTGATCATTAACTGATGCTTAATTGTAAAATGTAGAGCAATCGATTGTATTATTCACAAAACTTCTTTATTTGCAAAAATCAGTTAAAATAGAAATAGGGAAGGTAAAAGAAGAAGTGTATATAAAAAGTTTCCTATTATAGTCGCATATATCTGCCAACCTAGGCTGTTCGATGTTGTAATTAGTTTACTGTTATTCTCACATCCAGTCAATAAAACTTCAAACCTTGAAGTTCACTTTAGCCAGTTCTTTGGAATCAACTGTCATTTATTCTTGTCGTGCGTTATGCTTAACCGTAATGAAAATTTCCAAGGCTATAAAGAGTTCTTAAGCTACAACGAGGGTTTCTAAAACTATGAAGAATTATTGAGCCATCATGAAAATTTACAAGGTTATGAAGAATTATTGAGCCAGCATCAAAATTTCCAAAGCTATAAAAAGTTCTTAAGATGAAGTGAGAATTTCCAACGTTATAAAGAGTTCTTAAGACGTAACGAGAAATTCCAAGGTTATAAAGAGTTCTTAAGACGTGATCAGAATTTCCAAGGTTATAAAGAGACCTCAAGACGTAATGAGAATTACCAATGTTATAAAGAGTTCTTACGCTGTTATGAGAATTCCCAAGGTTATAAAGAGTTCTTAAGACGTAATGGAAAATTCCAAGGTTATAAAGAGTTCTTAAGACGTGATGAGAATTTCCAAAACTAAGAAGAGTTATCGTAAGGAAAATTTTCAATCCTATGAAGAATTATTAACAGTTAAGAGAATTTCCAAGACTATTATGAATTTCTATGCTTCATAATTGGTAAGCCAGTCACCTTCAGTCGCACGACTAACGACAATATGCATGTACGTATTCGAGCTAAATCTCTTTAAAAGTGGATAAGGTGTACAGGGACAAGTGTCTGCCTGCCAAACTTCAATTAATCACGATAAATTTTTTTAGAGATTTTGGGGATTTCACCAAACGAAGCATACAAACGTGTTTATTCGTCTTCAGGCGGAAAATGTAGGTTCACAGAACACATGGTCTCGTAACGAAAGTCTAGTTCAATCAACAAATAATTTTTTCGAAATCGATTTGCGCTACGCTGTAATTTATTTGATTGAAAAATTTACATTTAACGGATTTTTGTCAAACCAACTTGCTTGAAATATTTTGTTTTTCCGCTATTTGATGTCGACTCTAAAATTATATGTTTGGTCTTGAATACTTTCTTAATTTTGGTGACCACATGATCTTACATTGCAACCTGTCTTTAAAACAACAGCTAGCGTAAGTGCTTAGAAAGAGGAGGAAATTGATTTTGTACAATCTCATTTATTGTTAATCAATTACCGTTAGTATGTTGCACGGCAATGGTAATTATGTTTGGGTTTATTGATTTACAAAAAAAATTATTTGAATGATTTTCAATTATTTAAAAAAAATTCCTTGTGGATTTTATCACCTTATTCGACGCATATGAAATACAATCTGCAATTAAATCGATTTTGATAGACCATGAAATACCATAACATTCACATAAATTTAATAGATCTTCATGATCAAGATAACGTACGCTTTCTGTTTAAACTATAATACTTGAACCTAATTTTATGTTCTTCAGACAGCACTTCGTAGTGTACTATTCCATTAAATTTTGTATATGAAAACACTCATAAATTGATAAAAGAACTGAGAAAATAATTATTGAGCTATGATGTCTGTGAAAAAGAATAGGAAATGGCTGTATTGTTCTTTGCTGAGTGTTAAAATATAGGATTAAACATTCTAGTGGTCCTACATAAAAAAAATGGATAAAATGCCCGAGGTGACCTCGACCCGCTCCTCCCAGTGAATGCATCAAAGCTAACCTTGTAGTACTATGTAGTGTTTCTAGAATTAGTTCAAAACCTGTTCTTGCCCAAATTTTTCTATGATGTACACCGATTCGCACTCTGAACTTCTCATTAAATAAAGTTTGAACTGGAACATTAGTTCGGTTTTCATATCTGATATTTCCCAAAAATGAAATTTTTAAGCAGTTTAGGAAAAGTTTCACTTTAATCGCTCTACCTTACAAAAATCCGGTCGTTGATGATTTACGTCTGGAGGATTTTCTTCATAACTCATGGAGATACGGTTTAATTTATGAATGTTTGGTTCTCAGTTTCGGTTATCAGCCAGCAGAATGAAGATTTGCTCTTTCCCTTCATTACTAAGGCATGAAAAAATACTTTTTTCTAACTTCCTGTCTCAGAAAGGAGGAAAAAAGAGAATAAAACGAAAGAGATGGCATAAAATATGTTTTATTATAATAATGCCCTTAAATTTGTACAGCAAAATGTTGCATACGAAGTAAGGAAGGCACGAAGGCGAAACAAAGTACATGAAAAATATACAACTCGGAGAACAGATATTGCCATATGTCCGCACAGACGGTCGCAACGATAGATATATTAACTTAGTGAAATGAGTTCCATTATGAAATCCGCTCAAATGCTTAAAACCGAAGTGCTTATTGCAACCAGTAACATGTGTTGGCTAGTATAAACTTCTGTAAGTCATAATTCATTTGAAAATATCGGCTACTACATCGTCATTCATTACCTCAAAACACAAACCAAAGAATTAAAAACCAACCGAGTTCTCAATAAAAATTTTCATTATTGAAACAACGAGCCATGGAGGTAAAACTAAGAATATAGAATAAGGCAATAGGAACGAACCGTTTGGCCCATTCTTGGTTCAATACCGAAGTCCCATGCCGTGGGGTAATATCAGGGGTAACTATAGTTTCCTACGATTGGAATGCATTATTACCCGCTAGTTAGTTTTTAAGTTTATCGTCAGGTCACAAGCACAGCAGTGGTCTCTACTGAAAGTAGTTATCCTTATCATAAATCTTATGTGCAGAGGGCACGAGAAATGTCTTTGAGCCTGAATAGTCAGCCATCTTACGAGAATGAGACCAAATCAAATGAGCAAATCGTTTGATTTATGACTAAAATATATTTGGCTTTAAATTAGGTAATAAGTACATAGATCATGGACCACCGAGAAATAAAAATCAGGATAAAGATTGTCGCACAGCTTCATTAAACGAGAGTTGTTAGTTATCAATAACAAAATATGATAGTATCAATAAGACACTACAGAAATAATTCAGCTGTAAGCAAGTAATCAAAATTACCAAGAATTATTGAACGTGGTAATGCGTGATCTATTTCCTCAACTATTTAAGTGTTGTATTATGAATGTCTAGAGATCATGAGTAGACCATTAAGTCTTCTGAGAACACGATAAAACGATAATATATCATTGTTTTTATTTAAAATAAATCATTATCTTTAATGACACGAGAAGTGCATGACTAACAAACGTGAACAGTACAAATATACAATTTTTCAATTTTTTTTCACACGATAACTACCGTACATAAGCTAAAAAATTACAAGACAACATTTAAGAAGAAACATCAAAATTTAGGCATAAAAGTAAATGAAACTTGACATTTGAGATCCGTAGATTTTATACCCGCGGGCACGTACTATAGGCTTCGACACGAGGACTCACATTTACCAGTCCATACCTTAAACAATGAAATGGAATGTTTGAGAAAATATATAGCATTAACAATAGTCACAGCTGACATATGATTAAACCTTAACAGGCACAAAACACGTTTCAGGCTGTAAATTACGGGCCAACTTCAGATTTCTCGACACATCCTTAGCTGTATATCAAGTACACGATGAGAACCAATCATTACGAAACTACACGATGAGATCAACAAGTCTTGAAGAGTAGTCACTTGTAGCGTGATGTAAACACAGTTCCTTGGAAACTTATTAACTGGGTAGTGACTAGAAGATCCTGAAAAAGAAAAAAGCGTTGTAACAGATGTGTTTAATTTCTAAAATTCATATGGACCAGTAATTATATATATTCATTTAATAAAAAAGAATTTTTGTTCACGTATTACATGGCTTTAATTATAAAAGACTTACCGACTTGGCTTAAAATACGACGAACGTGAGACAACTGGAAAGGCCTTCGAGCACACACACTTGGTTCTCCATCTGTACGTAGAATTTGACGGCGCAGCAAACCAAAGTGTCGCATGCTTCTCTTGGTCCAGCCTGTAAGAACACAGATAAAACTCATGTTATTTGTATGCAAGAAAGGTACACCACTGATAATTGATAAGTAATAAGAAAATCCATATATGAAACAAAACAACTTCCTTAATAGACACGAATGAAAATTCAAGACAAATCAACTGAGTTCGTACAAAATTTGAAAATGAGTTATTGCAAGTCCAACACTTACGTTTCGTTAGCAATCCTGCCAAAATGCAATGGCATCGAGGAGCTCGAGATCAGCATTGGTGGTTGCCGTAGCCTTATCAATATCGATCGTGGTCATTTCGGGCGTATAGCAATACTGAAGTTCAGACGCAGGGATGATAAAGTTCTTTGCTTGGATTAAAGATGGTTTGCTCTCTTCGTAGCTTTGAGCGTATATGGGTGAGATGTCTGGAGCATTCGTTGTGGTAGGAGACGAGCTTGGGGATAGCGAAATTGATCCAGGGGAGAAAGTTGTCCCGGGATTTGGAGAATGGGCAGGCATAGAATTAGGAGAATAAGCGACAGTGATGGGGTACGTTGCTGAGGTGTTTGAAAAAGTTCCAGATTGTGGTAGGGAAAATGTTATTTGAGAAACTGGAGTTGTAGGAGTTAAAATATTGCTATACGTTGTATGTTCATGTTGGTCGACCTTCGTAAAAGATTCTGACATAGACTTAGCTTCGTTTTTAAAAGTCGGGATATCGGTTGTAGAAGTCGGTATTTGACTAACGACGTTCAGGGGATATACTGAAGGTGACACTGGTGAAATATTCTCAGGATAATAATATTGAGTAAATATGTTAGCTTGTTCTGGAACGGGAGGATTATCTTGCTGTGGAATGACGGCGGTGCCTGGAGTTGTAAGCTGAGGTAACTGTTGCATGTACTGTTGGGTTACCTCTGACTTCACTGAGTTAGCAGGTTGACACACATATTTACTGTTGTCACTCATGGAAAGCATAGCATCATGTTCTTCTAAGAGCCTCTGTAAATTTCTGATATAATCCGTTGCTTGTTTTAGAGTTTCTACCTTACTGATTTTCTTAGCTTTAGCGGCACCTGGTATGTGTTGACGCAAAGTTACGAAACTGTTGTTAACTTGCTTCACTCGGTTCCTTTCTCGGGCGTTCCGACGACCCATGGAGCTCAACTGCGACTTGTTTCCTCCCGTATTCTGGCGTTTGCACTTCCCGTCTTGAACGCCTAAATCTGACAACTTTCGTTTTGCGCCAGTTTTCATAGTCGTAGCACCACACGACACAGTTGCAATGGGGTTCTTGTCACTTGAAGCACTTTTTAAAGGCGAAGGCCTGATGGGTACGAGACGTTGAGAATTGGTAACTGGAGCCATGTTGGCGTACACCTTCACTACACAACCGTTGAGCGACTACTAACCAACCCGCAGCTCACGCACAGCTACTTGTACTCCTGCGGCTCACGCGCGTCTCCCTCCACGGCGTCGTATAAACCACTTTGTGTTTCGATGTTATTTCGTCAACTACGCTTGTAAATCGAAGGTGTCATCGGTAAAATATCAAGCATCAATGGATCCTTTATTCATTGACTCACTTATCAGTGGTCTTATCTTCCTACAGAGCAATAAACAGTAATAGTTTTTGTCTTTGACACACGTCCAATGGGCGGAGTCTCCCAGTGTTGCGGGTGGCGCGTGCCCGATCCTTCTCTGGCAACCCACCTACTCTGGCTGTCCCTCTCCATCCACCTCCCCCACCTCTACTCCTATCTTCCCTAGCCCTTACGTGCGCTACGGCGGCGTCTGTCCTTTCTGTGTAGCGCGAGGGATAAGCAACATCCCGCACCACCACCGTCGGTAGACATCACACCTGCACATCACTACCTTACTGCCACCATGAGGTAGTTGAACGACCACCTGCATCATCACCTGCACACCTTACACCTGCACCAAACAACCTGCAATAAGGAATAACGATGGCAGCTGCAACTCGAATTTTGTTTATTAGTCACGTATCCCTCCGACAACACAGACCACATTCTGGGTATTAAGATCCATTTCAAATTTTTCACGGAACATATGTTTCAAAGATCCATGATCTATACCGTTTCTTTAAAATGTTCGAAGTCAAACACTACTACTACTACAGCTTTCTCAGCCTTTTAAATTATAATACAATGCAGAAAGGAAAAGAGCTCACTTGGAGTTAAATTTCATGCTTTAAAAAATATATTGAAAATTTGAGTAACGTTCAATCTGTACGATTTTGTCCTCTTCTTATTGGTATAAATTCCATATAAGAGCCCGACAAATTGTTAAAATAATGTCAATATATACGTATTCTATAACCAGGCTTTAACTCACTCTAATAAATCTTGAACGTCAAGTTGTAAACCAAAAAATGGGTCGTAAAATTGGATCATCGAGAGGCCACAATCACATAATAGACCTCTAGTACGTAGCTATTCAGTAGTTAGTAGAAAGGCGATATAAATAGATATGAAGTTTTTTTCGGAAATATGAGGATCATTTTGGCCAAGAGACAAGGTTTCAAAGCTCCTACAGAAGCCAAGGAGCTTGAGGTTAAGGTCATGTCTCCTCCAACGTGCGACACAGGCTCGTTTGGTCGCGTGCTGAGCGACGTGCACGAGAGCGGTAGCGGAGCGGACTCAAAGCCAGACAGGATGTGGAGGAAGAGAGGCAGCCGTGGAGGAGGACAGGAGGACATGGTGCAGAGGAAGTTTCATGGCGTGCGCCGCGGTGTAGGTACGTGCGCGGTAGCGGGCGCGCAGAAACGCTGCCGCTGCGCTTCGTAACTTCGCACGGTAATACCACGCTTCCGGAGACTCGCTGTGTCAACCACACCCCCACATCACTGCCACGCGTCTGTAGCCGTGTCACCAGGTTTAAGGTGATGAAGCTCACGAATGCCAAATTACCGTGCAGTTCTCTATTGTCCTTCTTACGATAAACCGATGATTTATTACGACGAACCAATGATTTTTCCCGAAAATCCGATTTATTGCTATGAACCGATGATTTTTTACGATAAACCGATGATATATCATCGCAGTTAGTGTCGCAAATGGCCCATATTATCGTGGGATCACCGCCAATTTACCAGCTATTATCGTAAGTTTTATATTTAACCGTCATTATCGTCGGATTACCGGTTAATGACCA
Source organism: Trinorchestia longiramus (assembly GCA_006783055.1). NCBI lineage: Eukaryota > Metazoa > Arthropoda > Malacostraca > Amphipoda > Talitridae > Trinorchestia > Trinorchestia longiramus. The sequence goes on from VCRD01001302.1 coordinate 131,525, forward strand.
GTTTTCCGGTAATCTGACGATACAGCGACATTAAATTATTGTCACAATTTACTGCTAGATTTTGGTGCTTTCAAAAATGATTATTTATGAGTAATCATTCATTCAAAGATTTATGATTTATAATCTTAATCTACAGTAAATTGGGAAAATTCTAATTTCGATTTATCGTCAGTCTCAGGGTAAAAATAACTTGTTAATAACCATATATTACAATTGTAGGACTTACAAAACTTACAATAAAGACTGGTAAATTAACGGTAATCCGACGATAATATGGGCTACTCGCGACGCCAACTCCGACAATATACTAACAGTTTATCGTAAAAATAATCCGTTTATCGTAAGAAAAAGACGATAATTACCGGTAAATTCCGACAAAAATTAATGTTTGTCAGACGATAAAATTCAAACTGGGCTAGGAAACTCATGATTTCAAAGTTACTGAGTTCTGCATTATAAAATTAAATTTTCTGTTGAAATTTATGATTTAATTAAGAGAAATGTTCGTGTACATGTGAGAATTTTAGTTGAACACACTGAAATCATCTGTATGTAAGGAAAATTATTATGAAGGTTAGAGTTCATAGAGAGCTCCAGAGTATTAAAAAAATGGCAAATACTGAAATGCATTGTGAGCTTTTCAGATAACTTGCATGGTTACCGCCATAATAGAGAGCTCATGAACACCATGTCATCAAGGATTGAGGAAAAAATTATCTCAGGTGGGTTTTTCGGTTCCATGGGTGAGTAAGTATGCTAACATATCTACCTTCAAAATGCATTACAATCCATACGCTAGTTTAATTTATTACATTATGGTGCCAAAAAAGTTAAACTTATAATTTTTAGCATCTATCTAAGCCAGTTTTGATCAATCTAATGCTGGATTCCTGGCCTATCACTACAGAAGCTTCTTTTATTCAACTGGTATTACAGTATTCTCATAAAAAATTCAATCTTTTTTATCTACACATGTCCAAAGTATTTTATTAGCCGCCCTCTGTCAAAATTGACTTCTGAACCTCGGTATCTAAAGTCTACGGTTCCTGGCCAGAATTTTCGAGTAGTCGAAGTGAGCATCCATATATGATTTTTCCAATCCAGTGATTTTTTAGAGAACAATCCGGTTTTACAATCCGGTGAGCCTCCAATCCCGTGATTGTCGCAATGCTAGTGATTCTCAAGTGACTGTGTTTGACCCCACTGGCTAAAGGGTGACCGGCTTACTCTGGGGCGATATATTCATGTGTCTCAGCATAGGAATGGGTCTTAACATTGATTGCTGTGTGAACTGACTTTGGCTCGCACAATCATTGTGAAAAATGGTAACTAATTTTCTAATACTTTCATTTCCACTTGTTCAAAGCCACATTCTGGCTTCAAAAACGGATTGCAATTCCCCTTCAGCAGCCCTCACTAAATCACAGTCTGTCTTAGGATCAGAATGTGAGGGGTGCGTGATGTGTGTAAACACGTTCGTAGCTGACGATGGATTTGGTAGTAAGACTCTGAGAGCGAAAAGTCGCAGTTCTCAAGGGAAATTCATGATTGCCTTTTAAGAACAAATGTGACAAAAAGAATGTATCTACGTCCAGTATTTCTGTGGAAAAAAGTGGATAGTAAAAAGGATTACTTGACCTTCAGCAAAATAAACAATTTACGAATAAATCATCGTATGGAGCTTGAGAGTTCTTGCGTTATGTTTTTCTTCTAAGGGACTATTTTTTTGAACTGCAACAACTATACACACTATCACCAAATTACCATTATAAAACTGGATCAAGCCTAACTTAAGTCCTAAATACTACGCTAAAGCTGAATCGAACCTGACCTAAATTTTCACCAATAAACTAAAATTGAATCTAACCTAAGTCATAATAGGTACCCAGAAGCTGTACCTTCAATATGCTCTGTTCCTGCAGACAATGTGTTTAATTGAGGCAAACACTTATGTATCCAACTCCTGACTTCATGGCAGGCCTTTCCATATTACACTCGCCATCAAAACATGAGTGAAGAAATTGAATCCTCATTTTGCCTACGAGGTATGAGAACACGGTTCGACTTAACAAATTTTTACATGTGTGACTTCACAAGATATCAAGCCTACCTGCATTCTTTGTATTCATGTATAGTATGACAAATACTGAAAACAAAGAAGCCTTGATTGCTCCAATAATTCATGACTACTCTATTAAACATATTTCTACGTCTTGCCCGTATAGTATCATTACATCGATACACGATGTTTCTATGTCAGCATTTCATCACTTCATATCATCTACAGATCATCATTCGATGACTACATCTTGTCTCTGTATCTTCATCGCATTAATACATATTACCTGTGAATCACTTCATAACCACTTACTGCCTACATATTGTCAACATAGTGATTCATATTACCAGTAGACGATATACTACGATTTAAAATTATGAACTCTAACTTGAAGGCTTTTTACTGTAAGCAGTTTCCATAGACTTGTAGAGTGGCCCCGCTACTCACTCGTAAGAATGCGTATTCACAAAGCAAGGTTATGGTTGGTTAAAATAATCTTCCAAATACACGTTACACGAGGGCGTTCTTTGGGCTATGAGACCGACCATGCTTGGTGTAGCGACTCGTACAGGGGTTCAAAAGCAACTCAATGCATTTACCCAATCAGATCAATTAGGCCTCGCAAGTAGCAGAACTGAAAAACCTTTCCTTCTGTCTGTAATATACACTATCTGTATACAGTGTAATATACGAGGGGCTAAAATACTCTGCAAAGATTTTTCTCCTAATCTGAAAGGAAAAATTAATAAATGTATTAGTGTCAGCATAATTAATGCATGCAACACACATAATGTTTCAAACAATTTTTGTGTTACAGTTATTGAAGAAAAAGTTTTTGATACTTTAATGGCATCTGCTATTCGCAAAGTGTACCCACAGTCATGGTATTTAAAAAAAATTTGCTATAGATTTAACAAGAATGACCGCGTACGCCATTCAGACTGTCTAATTTGATTAGCAGTTTTCATTTCAATGAATTTTAACATGCATTTCATCAGCATTTATCCTACAATAATATATTTACTTCTATTTGACTGTGTATTCATTATATGCGCATTTCAGCAAAGCGTCTCTTTCATATATATTCATTATATTTGGTAAAATAATGTCATCAAATCATATCTTTTTAATAACGAAATAAAATCTCTTCACGAGTATCAACATATTTAATGTGGTTCTTCCTTGACACCGACAAATTCCGATAGCACTTAAAAATATGTCTCCTACTGCATCTGACGTACACGAACTGTTAGAGATGAGAAGTTACACGAAGAGAGACTGTGTGTGGAAGTGGAAGTGCTTGGAAGTGCTAGGGGCAATGTACTTCTCTATACCCCCAGGGTACACTCATGAAGCCCGGTTACTTCCTGCCATCTGGTCACTGGCCAACATATGCTCATCAGACGCTGGCGCTCGCTTGCAGCAGTAAGGCGAGACCTGCCCTACACAGAAAACAATCGCCAGTGGTTCCAAGTTCAAGGAACTTTATTCACCAGTGGGTAGGACAAGTCCTTGCTCTTTGTCTATTTTAGGCCATGAGCTAGTCGTTTAAATCGTGTGCCTGACGAATGGAAGTGAATTAATGCTTAATACTGAGAGCACTGAAACACTGTAGTTCATTGTGTGTACCCAGGTAGGAAAGTGAAAGATGTATACAAGCAGACAAATTTTCTTAGACGTGTGCATCTTTAGATCACGTTCAGTTTCATGGAAATGAAATTCTAAGGTCAAAAATCGAGGACTCACTTTTATCACTTTTAGGGCAAAGAACTTTGCGTATCAGCTGGGCAACAACTTCAAGCCTTCTTACTTCAGTCTATTATTAGAAACAAGCAAGTTTCCGTTTCCAGTCATGCACGATGATAGAGCAAAAAATGAAGTCGGACTCTGAAGATCTTCTACATAAAAACCATTGACGAACGGGTGGGGGAGGGAGTAGTTGCTCTTCTTTTACTTTCAATTTCAATTCCAATTTGTATTTCTTTTTCCCTGAAGGAAAGCAGTTATATCGCGCATTGTTCACGAAACAAGCTTCATAAACCAGTACTTCTGGATGTTTTAACACTACACTTATCTATGCGTGCGACCAAAATTGCGTTTAGTAAATTTAAATACGTTTATCTCTCTCCTTCCGAATCTCTCTCTCAAAAAAACCTGCTTTACACTGACTGGCTATCGTAATGAAGGTACAGCGTAAGAAATGTTAAGGAGGTTATTCCGTGTATGAAATATTCTAGGTTTGTAAAAACAAAGAAAGAAAAAATACTGAAATACTATTTCCGAATTTCATCACCATTGAAGACTGAAGACACTAAGTTGAAGGTTGGAAAAACAGTATTACCCGAAAAAAGTACTGGACATCAGCACAACACAAATTTTTGAAGTACCTCTAAATACTAGCAGTTTTAGACAAATGCCATTAAATACACAGTCTTTTATGTGAGGATTACGTGCCTCCAAAATTGGTCCATCTGTTACGTATACTTTTTTAGTGTTCATGCAAATATTTCTTGTCTTCCCTTGGAGCTTGTTTTGTTTAGCTACCTTAATTAATCAGTATGCTTCTTCATTCAGTAACTATGATATATGACACGCAAATAAATAAGCCCATATACCTTTCATTTCCTGGGCAAGATAAATATATAAGAAAAAAAGATATAGTTGCTCTACCCATAAGCAGGTTATTCGTTACTTCATTAAATGAAGTTCGTAGCATGAATGAAACTTTCATCTTCGTATGAATGAAATTCATTCCAAAGTTTTGCCGATCAACACTGTACACTTCCAAGATTTTTTCCTCAAAAATCAATACCTGCATTTTGGAGAAAATCTGATGATATCATATTTGATGAAAAGTTCGTGCAGTTTCTCATTTACAGGCGCTGATTTTCCTGCATAATTGCCCCTCTATTATTGTTTCTGTTGTTGAACATTATTTTCACACTTCAACAATGACATTTTTTGAGGAATTAATAAATGTAACTAAGAAGCATGCACACACTAATTGTTATTTAGTAAACCTGGTTTGTATCTACGTTCCATGACATTACAAACATGAAAAAAGTTGAAAACCATAACCAGCGATGATGCTAATATAACTGTTTAGATTATGTTCAAATTTTGCTGAATTTTATCAGATTCATCAGTTCCATCAAAAATGTTTGTAGAGTAAACGAATATACTAGAAATTGTATTCACATATTTAGGAATAAACGTTCAATAAAAACACGCCCACTCTGATTTCTTTCACAAATGCATCACATACACAAAAAAATGAAGATCATTAACTATGTAGTTTAACACATGTGTAATAAAGTCCTTGAAGTAATTTAAAAAAATTAATTAGACTGGCTGTAATTCCGAATAATTCTAATAGGATTAATATTGAATAAGTGAAAATGAGTTAAGATTGAATAGAAAGGAAATTTGATAATACAAGACGAGGAAACAATTTTGAAAAACGAAAAAGATGAGAGCTGAAGTCAGTCAGGAGTGCGGGTGATGAGCGAGGCAGCGGGACGAAATGACAGTAATTTGGTCGCTACCGTACCGTGTGCTGCAATTCAGGCGGAAACCGAGAGAACTGGTCGTGGACTGCCGCTATGGAAGAGGAGAGAATAAACGGAAACGATCCAGAAATTGTAATGAAAGAAAACGCAAAAGAATAAACATACTAACGGATTAGCAAGAAGAGGCGTGTTTTTATGCCATATAATTTTATGTTCTGGAGACATTTTCAAAATTATTGACTTGTTTTTTGGGTTAAAAAACAAGTTTTAAACAAAAATTATACAGACTTTAAAAAAGAGCAAGTTATAGGCAGGGAAAAGAGGAAAAGCCTTGGCTCATTGATGGTTTCAAGTATAATACCAGATATACTAAAAATCAGACAATTTAAACAAATATCCAAACGAAACATTGAATAATTTACTAAATAATTAGAGAATCAACATTATGTAAAATACTGTCCAGAGAACTGGAGATTGTCGCAGTAAATATTTCACAGGTATTATGATTTTGATCTTTCTTGAAACCCGTTACGCACAAAAAGAAGAACTATCTGTTAAGTTTTCCTCTCCGACCTATTGTATATAAATTTATTAATCGTTCTTACAAACTAATTTACATTAGTTACGGGTGAATGCAATTTTTCAAGTTATTTTGAACGTTCCTACAACTAAACTAAACGTTCCTACAACTAAAACTTGTTGAGAAGCATCAGTTTACTTTTGGGTCCCACAACGCTGCGACATCCTGTGTAACAAAATTTAACACTTGAACCCTGTAGCACGACGCAGATACAACGTTTCACCTTGACTTATGAATTTTTTGGTTTCGAATAGTATTTATTTCTAATTGGTAAATGCTAATTCATCGATAAAGGGTTTAATGAAATGATTATTCCTACAGCAAACAGGAGCTACTCTGTTACAAGGAGGGATACTCTGCCGAAAGTGCACGAAAACGTTAATGTAATTTTTGTATCACTACAAGTCTTTTCAAGGCTGCAAATAACACCATTTCATATTAATGACATCAACGGAATGCCGGAATTCTTTTCTATGATAAGATCAGAATATCGCTCATGTTAGATCTTTGACTCCAGGCACACAAAATATGGCTTATCTTATGGTGGCTAAGGCACAAAGTCTCGTGCACAGCTTATTGCAGCAAAAGTTAAAGTTGTTTCACAGGTATAAACATTGAGACTGTGACAGCATTTCATACGAGTCTTATCTCAGCAGAAAGCACAAAATGCAATCATTTTATAATTTGGGAAGGAGCGCGGGGCATCGACCATACGTACTTCTTCAGCATTACTACAAGATGTCATAAATGTCCTCTACGTGCTCATTCGAACGTTAATTCATCAAAGAATTTCACAATAACGTGCAGGCTTTATAAAAACTTAAATACACCCCACGTCATGACTGTGGGTGGGACAAGCGAAGCTTACATGATGTCAGTTCCCAGTTCCCACCCGAGCGCCTGTCCACCATCTGGCGAGGCCTGAACTTAAGGCGCTCGCGCTTGGGAACTCTCGCACCCGACGACTCCACCCAATCTGGGGACTCCTCTTCTTCCACGTAGGTCTTGATTTCCTACTGAACGTTATTGTCGCTGCTCTTAATATACAATTTCTTGAATTATTGTCGTTGAGTACTAATGTAGAACTTTCTAGTTGTCTTGCTATCGAGTTCGGAAGTAGCTGGTCCGCCTTAAGACAGAAAAACAGTAAATAAATCGGGAAAGGAGGTTGAAGACTGCGCTCTTTGTGGTAACATTTTTATTGTCGGGCACAAGTACTTCATAGTTGTACAAACATGACTTGTCACATGCAAAAACTGTTATCATTAACTGAGTTAAAATTAACATATATATATATATATAAATAGGGGTTTGCTTAAATATCCTTTACTGTATTAGTATTATTTCTGAACTAATATTTGCCTGTAATTACCCAAGAACTTCTATACTTTTCAAGCCACAATGCCATCAAAAACATCATCATAAACAATATCTATGATCTCAATAGTTTTGTAGTAGGCGATTAAATGTTACAAGTTTCAGTCTCTGTTCCTAAGAATAATTGCTCTTTCAATGTTGATTACAAATATCTTACCCATGAAATTAATGAATTAACTAAGTGAAATCATTGTAGATAATTTCAAGCATTAAATTCTTGCGATGCAATTCTAGGCACTAACACCCTCTCCATTATGCACTCTAACTTCAAGCTGACAAATACAATTTGAAATACAAGTAACATTACAAGGCAGTAAAACCAAATTTTTGTCTATTAAGGTAAAAAACTATGAAAACTGATTCGATCACGAACAATTTCGATGAGTTAGAAATATACAAGTCTTTGATGTGATAGGAAAGATGAAAAAGAAGTCGCCAAGCCGACAGCGTCAGTCAGCTGGTGTCCAACATTCTTTGCTCTCCGTGTTGCAAGGAGCTGAGTAGGAACAACTAAACCGGTGTTAAGATACATGTGAGCTTTTGCTTTACAAATGTAGACGAATGGAGCGGATACGAAAAATTTATTCAAAATCCATGACTGTCTTGCTAATGAGAAACATAGCTGTCGTACACTTACAGGGCTTTTGCATGCATCATATTATTGTTTATCTTTCGAACTTCCATTCGATCTCACCAGCCAAAATAGTCAATCGCCTCCGAATGAGCTGGCTTGTGTACTGGTTATTGAGTAAGTAAAACGCTTTCTAAGTATGACTACTTCAGAAACGTATGAGTTACGACTATAAATGCTAGTGCAACATGGCGTTTGCACTATTTTACCTAGATCTAAGAACTTTTAGTAGAATCGAGCTTTAATAAAATGTTATTTATCAAGCCTACATGATAAAAGCTAATGTTGCCACAATTTAATTTGATTGATTTTAAATAACATGCAAAAATTGTGAACTAAATTACTTATTTATATTGCTTTATGACATTCGATTTATTCGATGTATTTATTCGATCTTTTTACACTATAATTCGAAATGATGCAAATATTAAAACGTCCGAATTGGTATATGTTGTTCGATTCTGTTTCTATATTCCTTAATTTAAAGCGAATGAACTGATGTGACATGAGTTATTTTGATCGAAATAGGCAGCCCCGTTCGTAGGTATTAGAAAAAAAATTGGTTCTTTTAGCCTCTAGTTTGGTTGTTACTGTTTTTAATTTCCACAATTTTCATAACCATTATCTATGTATGATCGACTGCCTGGGGCGAGTTAATGAAAACATCAGATCAGTTTCCCCCTTGTCTTTCTAATGGCTTTCATGCTTCAAGTTCCTTATTTCAGCCTAATTTCATCTCACAGGGGAAGCCAGCTCTTGCATACTTTTGAAGAACACTCACTTCGAATAAATAACAACACGAACACGTATAAATAAGTGTTTATTTTTACCGGAGCTTATTAAGGCAGGAACACAGAATTACGTCTGAAATGTTCGTTACTGCTTCGCTGCGATACACACTTCATGCATTGAAATACAGGTATTTAGGAGTTCTTTAATTGTGGTTCCATGATCCAAGCGATGGCTTGCTGCGAGGGCGGTCAAGCTCTGCCGGTTGCCCACAGCCCTCAACAAGCTGCTGATGAAGATATCCGCGAGTTGTGGAACTTTCGGACATCTGGTCAGCTAATAGCGAGAGGGTTTTTGTGCTCGATGAAGCTCATGGTAGCTTTCTACATATAATACACCTCAGTACGGGCATTATGAATGTAGACACCATGTCCTCGTTATAATATTGATCAATGTGTATAATAACGTAAAAGTATTGTGTTTATTTCGGTAATGATTTCAGTGTATCTATGTATAGAAAATGTGTGCACAGAAGTTTTAAGATGAAGACTTTATCAGTATATATAAAGCAATGTGCTATGAATACTTGCAACGATCTCACACTAGAATGTATCTATTTAAAACTTAATACCTACAGTATGTTTTTATGTCGTATTTCTTATAACTTTGTGTAATCTATCACAACAAAATTGACACTGGAGACCTAACTATTATTTTACTCAGAATCTTATCAACGCTTAACACAATTAGGCGTTATTTTCTCAAAATTTGAAATGCTTTGAATGATGGCTTACAATACGGGGAAAAACGCTTGGGTGAAAATATAGACCATGGGACTGCCCTATTTAAAAAGGAGACGAACTTCCAAAATCTAACTCTCTAGGATGTAATTCCAAGAACTTTTTTCTGTTAACTTCAAACTTATGAATGATAACATAATACATTGATCACGAGACCATTCATGTCTACAGCAGAGATGTATAGAATTCGAATTAGTCCTATGAAAGCACTTTAGTACTAATTATGTCTGAATAACATGACATGATCTCAAATCATTACAGATTTTCAGTAATTCAATATCAGTAAAAGAGTTTACGTGCTGACCAGAAATTATTTGTTCGTGCAATCAAGCAACGACCAACTGGAAACTCTACAGCAGAGCGTGCTGTACAGCTCAGCTGCATTGATCGACGCTAAATTACTCTATAATTTTCGCCTTTGGATTGCTATGCAAACCTGAACGTCGATATAACGGTATCTACTCATATATATGTACATATATAACTGTATATTGTTATGGCACAAGAAATACAAGATGTCCATAACGTTTCTTCAGAATTTAAGTAATTAATTACAAAAATAATTCATACGGTATTTTAATCAGATTAGTTTTGTTTTGTTTAATGGGTTTTGAAGTTCTTATTCACATTCCATTTGTGTGTTGCACGCATCATGTTCTTGAAAATGGAAGAGGCGGTAGCTTACTTTTCTTCAACGAGATATCCATTACCGCAAGTGTTTACCTTAATCTTTTCAACCTAATAAGTGGCAGGGTACCTAGATGACTTTCAATCAATCATCATTTTCTAGCAAGGTGGTGCAGCACCATATTGGGAACTGCATGTTAGTGGGTTCATCAAGGAAACATTTACAGACCGGTGGATTGGATGAAATGGGCCAATTCCTTGGCCACATCGCTCACTAGATATCCCTCCCCTGGACTTCTTTCTATGAGGTCATGTAAATGGCATCGAGTATTGAACAAAGATACGGGATACAACTTACCAAAAACTAAGAATTACTGATGCCATTGTTACTGATACCATTCGTGTATTGTTGCCTTGATACCGGTGAATAAAATGAAATAAAAACCACTATAATATCTAATTTTTGTTTTGTAATCATTTTTACATTCGTACATTCTATTTGCTTACTTAATAAATTTGTTAAATTGTAGAGTCTATGGACACTCTGAATGATATAAAGGTACCATTACCACAAAAAATATCATAATTACAGTACATGTGATAGAATCTAAAAATTATGAGATGCTGTGCTGTGAAAAGTCGGGGGTCAACTGTATAATTTGTTTGCTTAGTCAGCACGTTCAATGGAAGAAGCTTACGTAGTTACGATGAGTGTAATTTTGTTATTATTTAACTAAACTTTTAGTCTCCCTTGGCGTTTGTGAGGAGAGTCTTGAGAGAGCAATATATTACTGGCATTTGATAAACTTAAATTTTACTCCCATCTGAATCGAAAATGAATTGAAGTTTTTCAGTTTTATTGTAATAAGTTACAAGGACTGTCCCATGGTATACTTCATTGTAACTCTGTCAATTTAACATGCCTGTAAATATAAATATATATATATATATATATATATATATATATACATATATATATATATGCTGATTAATTTAAAATCTTTTGGTTGATAGTGCTCCGATTCAAAATAGTATACTATTTTATTATTCAAAAGCAGACGGTCACTGCTAATGATTACTGTGCGTTCAGTAATTGTAGCAAAATGTGTAAAAAAATTGTCGATAATCCAGATGCCTCTGTCGCACTCCAGCATGATGGCCCAAATCACAGTTTAGTGATGCACGGTCGGAAATTCCTGACCTACTTTTGGTAAAATCATTCATTGAAAAACGCCCAAAATGAGTTAGAGAGACCTTGACCAACATCAAATCCCATCACGTGCCACTCATAAAAAATAAGCTGCGTGATGTTGCTATGCATGTCGCTTGCTGTGGACGGTGGCTTGAGTTAAGGATAGTAAAATTATCAAAAACAGGGTGCAGCAATGTAACTTCCTTTTTTCAAAGCAAAATGCATTTAAAAAAAGAAAGATTAGTTGCAGCATCCTGTATCTTCCAGCGAACCACCGCCAAAAAAGTAATTGATTCAAAATTTATAGAATTCTGTTGTGTTTCTTATTCTTGTATGCACAAATACCCAGCCCACACACGTATCAAATTTAAAGTAAATAATCTACAATTTTCTAATGCACGATGAATTTTTACCACGCTCTAACTTCATCTACCATGCCAGTCTATTTACTTACTTTTTTGGCTATCTGTTCACTTGTAGGCCGATGCATGCATCACAATTTATGCCTGATTGAAGTCTTAACAAACCAGTTCAAATAATTTCCCTTAGGCAAAATGTATAAAATGCTAGGTGCAGGCTCGAGGTATGAGGTTTTTGTCAATTAAGTTTTTGTCAGGACAAAATATACTCATTTCTTTAGTTTTAGTCTCACAGTCCATCACAATTGCCACAGTTCAAAGTTTTTGCCTCCTCTCAGTTATCAATTACAGATACATGTACCTACAATGCGTTTACCAAACCTCATTTCTTTCGCAAAAAACTTGAAAATAGGTATTCACAAAACCGTATAGTATTTACTAAAGGGTCTCTTGTAATTAATATGAACTGAGTATGCTTTTGAGTGCCTCGTTCAATAAAATTGCCTTGAAAATAATTAAAAACACCTCATTTAAAGCTCATTTTTTGCACACACTTTTAGTAAACTAAATGCATAACAACTGGTAGTGAATTTTCAGCGGCACTGCAACTTCTTATTCGTAACAAAGTGAGTGTTTAAACGATTTTTTAGGGAATCAACTGTTTTAAAGGCAAAAGGTTACAAAAATATTACATAAACTGATAGAAATTTCAAAAACTTCAGAGACCACGGAACAAATTACATTCTGTTATGCATGAAAATTTTTCAGAGAGGAGAGGGGAAGCAGGTCTGTGTGTCCGTGTATTTTCCTGACTGATTCAATCTCGTCCCTAGACACAAATACTCTTACAGTCCACAACTCAAACCAGATTTCAAATAAGGTAGAATGGTTGTTAAGAACTTGGGATCTTAGGACTATTCGATGTACGATTTATCTCTGACGAGTAAGGATGCTTTTTAGAAGTAGCTAAAATAACATTTGACTTCATTTCCCCTAGAAAACCTGAATAAATGAATTGAAATCATAACAAGACCCCCACATCAAAGACTACAGATAGGCTATAAAAACAGCTTGTGGTGAGCATATAATATTACAAATTTAAAGATTTTATTCTAACATTCATGAGCACTAGAGAGTGGTCTGCGAAATTAAAGGAAATACTCTCCGTGGTTTGTACAGTTAAGATATATGATCTAAAATCTGTAGTACAGTAATGTAGGTATATAGTGCAGTAACGTATTTAGTGTAGTGCAACACAGAAACACGTTGTTTACACTACAGTAACGTTAAGTATGTAGTAAATAAAGTAAAGTGTACATCAAAAAATGTTCTGTGTGCAGTGCTGTACTGTATTGAGTAAAGTACGGTAACGTATTGTCTACTGTTCAGTGGCGTGTAGTGTACAATAGAGTAACGTATTGTGGACAGTACAAAAGCGTATAGTTCGCGTATAGGAAGGAAGGAAGGAAGTAATGTAAGTAACTGTACTGTAACATAAAGTGTACAGTACAGTAACATAATGTACTATACATCGAAGTAAAGTAAATACATATACTGCGTAGAGACTTGAAAGGATTATCTAGATATTATACTGATATATCAAATGATAATTCATTGCGACAGGGGGACATTGAGTGATTGTTTTGAGTATATACTGTGAAATATGAGCTTGCATTACTTATTATTTGTGTGTGTGTGTGTGTGTTGTGTTGTGTAAGTGGGTGCGTTGCGTGCGTGGGTGTTGTGTGAGTGGAGGTTATATGTACGTGTTGTGTTGCGTGCGTGGGTGTTGTGTGTGGGCAGTGTTGTATAGTCTTCCTGTAAAATCAAATCACGTGACCGATTATTGACACGCTCGTCTATCACTGCGTTCAAAAACTTCGCTAGTTGATCCTGCGCTACAAACCTTACTGTAGGTTGACTTAAACCCAACCTCATTCAAACAGTCATTTTATTTTATCAGTGAAGAGATTTTCACTCTACTTCTAATTTTTCTTTAGACTTCAGCATAAGTTCTTAGCACAACTATACTCCGTACTTGCGCCTCAAAAGTAAAATTAACAATATTTTGGATGATGGTGTATTCTGTGAGGCTAAAATGAAGCCACGACGAACCACAGTCCAGCAAAATCTGATCTCCGTGTGAACGCACGTGCTTGGTGTCCACACGACAAAGCTCGTGCATGACTGACATTGACGCACCCAGCATGAAAAATAGCCTCAGAACACTCGACACTAACAGGATGGTTACGGATAATAAACGCAATGTGAAATTGCAACTATGTGTTCACCAATGCCATCAGTCTAATGTTGGTTTATATAGCTTTTCAATCACCATGAAGAGTACTTCAGGTTAACTGCAATTTACTTTATTGGAGTTGGTTTTGCCAGGTAGGTCGCTTGATTATGATATGATATTACGATACATGATGTCTGTGATGCCATTTTAATAGAAAGTAAATTATGTTAATTTTAGTTACTGGTACTCAAATTTAAATTTTATAAAATTATTTATCGCCACTAAATAAAGCTGGTCAGCTAAATTTGGTTGGGATCCTTTAAATCAACACAGTTGTTTTACACACTGAATTTGAAATGCTCATTTCCAGGTGCTAAGCCTTCCGTGTTTGTTATTGAAAAAATATGTTCAATTCCCAAGTATTGTTGGATCTATGATGATATTTAAAAAAATGGCAGTCAATAATACATTGTAGGAGTGCTACACAATTTTGAAAACTGACTTTGCTCACTGATCAGGTCGTTAGCTACCACTAATGAGGTTATAAGCTAACTATGGCGAAAATTATCAGTTACCAATTGTGGATTACCACTTTTCAGGTAGTAATTCACCAGTCACCTATACATACATACAGTTGAAAACGTACCACGTTCCAGGTTCAGACACTTGAAACCCCTGTGTTCCAGGTTCAGACACTTAAAACCCTTTGGGTTTCAGGTTCAAACATTTGAAACCCCCTTGAGTTCTAGGTTCAAACACTTGAAACCCCTTACGTTCCAGGTTCAAACACTTGAAACCCTTTGAGTTCCAGGTTCAAACACTGGAAAACCTCTGTGTTCCAGGTTCAGACACTTGAAACCCCTTGCGTTCCAGGTTCAAACACTTGAAACTCCATGCGTTATAGGTTTAAGCACTTGAAACCCTTTGCGTTTCAAGTTTAAACACTTGAAACTTCCTGGAGCTTGAGGTTCAAACACTTGAAACTCCTCGCGCTTGAGGTTCGAACACCATCGATGGAGAGGAGTTCCTCTCGACCACAACTTCAACAAGGAAGCAACTCCCAGATTGCGTAGTCCACGTAATCAGTCTCCTGGCTAATCAATATTAGTTGTCTTTTACGTCATCCTTTTTATACGAGTATTTCTCACTGAGCATCACGGGTCTTTAAGTACTCGTTGTATCCTTTTTATGTGGAGATAAATTTACAATTTCATTCGTTAAATAATAGAGTACAGTTTTAACTTAACCATGATTGCCACAGGCTTTTCTCGTCATTAAGATGTTTTGATATGTAATCATAATTTAAGGTTCTTTATCCTTTGTGCGATCGGCTCTCACAAAACTGACCTGACTTTTACATTATTTTGTAACATTGAATGAAATAGTCAGTTTTAAAATTAGGGCAAGGTTGAGCATTTCTAGAACTGTGTAATGATCTGTGTGTAGTGTGTGCTTCAAACTGATACCTTAAATTTCGCTGGCAATCCATAAACTTTTGCAAAAATTTAACGATTGTGATTGAACAACCTTAAAAATTAGGCAATATGACCTTTGATTGAAGCTCTGCGATTATACCTGTATCTTCAAGACTGAGGAGAATTTTTTTCCCTGATTGACATCCCAAATTGCAGAACTAATTAACTATTACGGTATGACAAGTAATAATGTACTTCACTTTCCATTTTTTATAGTATGTCCACGTAATTTCCTAAGAAAATTGGTCGGTCTTCAGTAGTGTCCTGACGTTTGTTTACCTGCTGACACACAAACTCAAATTAGTCCAAGCTATGGACTATTTACAGTAAAATTCTTTTCTTGTTGCCACGCTGTATTTTTTAAAAGATACGAGATCAAACTCGATCTAAATTCTTACTTCTTTAATACGTATTCGACTTTTCAGATTGGAGGTTCACGAAGCATATTTTCTCAGCTAAGTTTCAGGAATGTCAGAGAAAAAATAATAATATTTTAATGTAGATTGCTTTTTCTCAGCGAACAAAGTGAATCTTATTTTAAAGACATTTTAATGGAAAAAAATACTCAGAATTACAATTATTATTTAATATTCTGACAGGAGCGTTATCATGTAACCAGCCAACGAGTGAATTTCGGACACAATGTGCAGAGCTATAAGGCAGAACATGGGAAACAGATCCCGAGGAAGTACAAGCAGGAGTTTCCGGATGGGGCACGGGGATAAAAACCTCAGTTAGATCTGCGAAAATCACGCTTGAGGGAGCAGCCAATGTTTTAGGAGGAACACCAATCAATATCTGCCTGGGTGTTACTGGATGGCTTCCGGCTCCGGCAATTAGCAGTTACGCGGATGCTGATCTTACAGCACGTGACACCATGCACTGGCCGGAATATTCCCTTACATAACAGCTAAACTGAACTTTGAAAACGTGTTTGGGGGAGGCTACGTGGACTAGTTTTCGAAGCCCCAAATAAACACAACGAAGAAGGAGAAGAGCGTGTTTGGGATCATAAATGATTGCATGGAGGACCAATCAAAAGGCTGTTGGAGAAAGTGAAATGTTCTTACGTATTGCGTGTTCTCATCAAAGAAAACAAGAGGAAAGGACATAAAAACGCATATGAAATTGGCACCATGGAAGATCGTGAAAAACTGTTGATATGGTTTTAAAAATGAAGCCAAAATGTCTCTATTTTCTACTGGCTGAGTTTTTGTCTCTGGATAGGTTAAAGTCACAGTTTACTTAATTATATTCATGCAAAATAGGAGTAGCGCACGTTAACTCATACGGGATTACCGTGTGTAGTAAGTCAATAATCACACGCAGTAAGATTCTTCAACAGAGACAGGTTTTGTAATATTAACGAGTTATATATTTTTTAGGGTCATCTGCATTCATTATTAGACTGATTATTGCGCTTGTGGGTTTAGACTAATCTAGAGGACGTCTCACAAGCCTGCCGAACATTTGACTTAGTGTTGATTCAAATAAAAAATACATAAGCATCAAGAAGTACACTGACTACCGTATATTTTACCTTTTCTAAAAATCCATGTTTTCACATATGCCGCTGCTAGCGAGAGCCATACAGCCCTGTAACTATGATAATTTTAAGTGAAAAATTCTTAATTAGTCTCTAAAATAACCATCCATAATATCATGAGAGAAAGTAACATTGATTCGGTGAAGTTATGATCACTGAAACATATAAGATCACAAAGGAACCAACTCCGTTGTTGGTTATTGTTTCTGGGAAACATTTTCCCAGAAACATTTTCCCTTCGGTTGGTCCTATTTTTCCCTAATCATTTTTTTGATGTATTCGGTTATTACAGAAACTGCATAAAAGCTTCACTGTCCTTCAACCAACCGAAGAAAAAAGTTCCAAGTTAATTTGCGTTATTGCCAAGATTTGAGCCTAACACCCGTCCAAAATTTGTCCTCATTAAATTGGAGTCTTTGTGCAACACTTCCTGTCCTTAACTGCAGAGGAATTCATGCAACACACGACCAAAACAGCACTAATGCAAAATTTCAAACAGTAATCCATCATTAGAATCCATGACTGTTCAAGAGCAGATTTATGAAGAAGCGACTTGGACGTGGTTAGAAGGATGTTAAAGC